>CAJQUW010013395.1:0-47201 GCA_907163375.1 Prostheceraeus crozeri
GGCAAGATTTCCGCGCGCATTGTGACGTCACCATCCTGTTTGTTTTATAACAATAGCAAATGCGGGACAATGCGGCTAGTGAGGGACAAAATAATAGTCGTTCGCTCCGCTTGCTTTAATGCCAAAAGTTCTGTTCAGTCCAAGAAATGGTTTGTTTTTAACCAGGGAGAAGTCGTAGGTTCCTCTCCGAGATCGTTTCCTTGCCAACCACAGGGGGTCTTCGTCGCGAGCGATACCAAGCGTCACATATAATATCTATTGTCTCTTCCACAGGTAGGCCCCTATGTTTGTAAAAAGAGATTTGATATCCGAGGAGAACAGCACTGTCTCACTGTCGAGGAATAGGGCTTGCATGCTGTTGGCGAACTGAGGTGAGTCGCGAACAGTATGGGTCTTGAACGCAGACAGGATAGGCTTCAGGAACCACTCATCGATTTGCTTCGCCAGATTGTGGTACGCCGAACCAACCATTGAGAGGGTTGGACGGAAGGGACATCCTTCTTTATGGGACTTCGGGAGACCGTAGATCCTTGGGATAGTCGCACTTGTTGGGATCAATTTGTCAGAGCCATCTGGTAACTGTACAATGCTCAACAATGAGCGCACGAGCTCGAGAAGAGACTGGGTTGTTGTTCTATCATTCCACTCGATAGTGCTTGACAGCTTCACAAACTTGTCAACATTCAGTATGAAGTTCATCCGCTCAAGGTACTGTTCTCTCTCGCAGATGACCGTGCCATTGCCCTTGTCAGTCTTAAAGACCATGAGGTTCTGACTCTTCAGCTGCTGCATTGCCGCCGTGACCTTCGCCTCTTGCGTGGAAGGCAGGGGGGATCAAGAGACTCACTTTCTTGATGTGCAGCTTCATCGTAGCGGTAACTCCATCATCACATCCATCTTCAGAAAGCCCTCGTTCACTGGACTGCATCTCAACTACAACGCCTTCTGTCCCAAGGGATACAAGGTCAGTCTGGTGAGAAGTCTCCACGAACGCGCACAAAGGCTATGCAGTACTCAGCACTACGAGGCAGAGGTGAGCTTCTTGAGGTGCACCTTGAGTCAGAACGGCTATCCCAACTGGTTCATCGACAAGTTCAGTCAAAGATCCGAACGTCCTACCGCTGCTCCAACCACAAGCAAGAAGACAGTTCGCTTTGGCATCTAATTTCTCGGCCACTCGTCTGTCCAGGAGCTGAGAAATGTCAAGATGGCCATCGAGAAAGCGTATCCTTACGTCAACGCAGTGTCGTGGTACCGGACAAAAAAACTGTCTCCAAACGCGCCCAAAGACTGAATCCCGACACCCCAGAAACCACTTGTCATTTACTCCTATCGCTGCGCTTGCGAAGCAAGCTATGTGGGGAAGACGGAGAGATGTCTTGACAAGCGCATCCGGGAGCACATCCCTAAATGGTGTGAGGCAGGCAAGCAAGCAAAGGCCTTGATCAAAGCAAGCGCCGTCTTCAGCCATAACGCAACATCACCTGTCTTGCAGCCACCGTGCGTCGAGAGCTTTTTTCAAGGTATTGAGACAGTGTCGTGGTCAGATGGAACTTCGCATCGCTGAATCAGTGTGCATCAGACTCAAGAGTCCTTCACTTTGTGTGCACAAAGAATTTGTTTATTTTACCACTACTTGTATCTTATGTTTTCAGTAAGTAGTTTATTTAACCTTTATTTACTTGTGACCTCTGTACATATTCCTGTTTGCGTCAGACAGTTTGATCATGCCATTGTGATCTGTATTCGTAACCGTAGTGTCTCCGTTGTAATCATTGTTGATTCATTCTGTCGTGTACCCTCAAAGAGACAGCGTGTGCAGGGAATAAATGATTTATGGATTTCCGGCTTTTGAATGCATTATGGAAATGGGCCTATACTAAAAGACAGCATAGATCTCAATTAAAAGTTATGAATAATAATGAACATTGCTACGTAGCATTTCATTTCATTTTGATAAATTTATGCTCAGGGCTATTGAACACTAAATGACGTACATGAACAAATCTAAAAATATATTCAGTTGAAAACACGTATTTAAAAAAAGCGTATTCTTAACGAATGTTGAAACACGCTGAAATCACGGTTTTCTTAATCAAATGAAGTTAAAAATTAAGATTGTAGTATGCCTGAATCATTTATTCGTGCATTTATTATGTTAGAATACTACAAGTACATGCGTGAAAATTATCCCACAAAAAACGTCAAACTAATATTTTGTTGCTTCTGATGGCAACCGATTCAAATTTCATTAACTTCCGCTAATTTCAGATTTAAGTAGAACGTTGTATATTTGATGTAAGAATGACATTCATTGAAAAGCAAACGGAGTAGGCATGCGTAACGCGTGAATATTATCATAATATTATAATAATTCAAACTCACAATGCATATGGATGAACTGATATATTTGAATGGCGCTACATGTACGAGTACGTTGCGATAACCATCACTAGTGACATCATGTAAATATTCCTATTTCCATTGATACCAAATCAAATATCAAAACGAAACCTTTATTGATACGAAGTGTATAGAAATATCTCCTCACAGAGCTCTGCCGTAATAAGTCTGTGTGAAAGGGACAAGTCTATATCAATGACCGTCGTATGAATTATCGTATTTCAGATTATCATGTATCGAATAAGCAATGGGATGCATGGAATATGTATGATGCGAAAGTAGATTGAGCGGTTAAATACTTTAGATGTGAAGCATGTATATTATCAAGATATCTTGATCAATTACATATTTCGAAAATATTTAGGCTCTGATCAATCTTTACCGGAGATTTACCATTTTAATCTCTACCAGATGATATTTTCTACGAAAGACCAACAAAATCATGCGAAACAAACAAAACGAAGGTCAGCTGGCATCGCAAGAAAATGTTCAAGATGAATAACGCCTCTGAATCCCTGACTTCTTCAGTAGCTGTATCTCTGAAATCAAGGTCACACATCATTGGGTATTGTTGTGCTCAAACAACTTCTTTCAACCAACATCTCTCAGTAAACAGCAGCAATTCTTTTCGAACCTCTAATTTGTGTGAATTCCACCCCCTTTCGAAACTGTGTGAGGTGTGTGAAAATGACTAATGTTGCATATTTTGACTGTGTGCATCCATCAACCCCTTTCAGTGACACTGACTCAATCATTTTTCATAAATGATTAGAATACGAATAAATGAAGTTTACTGTATTTGAGATTGTCAAATCTATTATGGGTCAAACTGGTTGGGAGTGGGTCAACGAAGTCTGACCCACGACCCACTTGACTCACGGCATCTATGACCCACGGTCCACCTGACCCACCAACATTTCGGAAAAACATTACCTACGACCCACGTGACCCACGCGATTTTGTGACCCACTTGACACACCTGATCCATGACCCACGACCCACTTCCAACTCTGATTGAACGACTTGTAGAAATTCAAACAGAGTTGGAAGTGGGTCGTGGGTCATGGGACAGGTGCGTCGATTTCTTTGATTTTTTCAATTCCCAAAAGCTCTTTTCTTATGATTTCAAGGCCCCGTTAAAACATAAAAATATGGACCAGAGGATAATTTTCATGGAAAAAGCAAAAACAACGTTGACTAGTCTTCCTGATTTGCGTGGCAACAGTGTTATACAATCGATAAAAAAGACTGACTTTCTGGGTTTCCATGCTGACCTTGATTACCTGAAATTGTTGGCAAATAACTTGTTGACGCATAAAAATCTTCAATTTATTTTGACCTACCGTAAAATGGGGTGACTTGGGACAATTTTAACACTTTTTTTGAAATTTCGAGAAAACGATTGAATTTTTAAAACTCCTGAATAGCCACATTTATGCGAATGGCTAAGAGGAATAAATTTGTAGGTGTAGCGGATTCCATCGTCATGTTCTTGTACATGTATTATCGAAAACATGTGCTGTCCCAAGTCACCCCGTGGTGGGGTGACTTAGGACACCTTGCAAACTGAGTGGCATTCGCTTCCCACGTGTGCAGATAACTTCGCTTAATATCTTAAAACTCTTGAAATGAACCCCAAATTATTTAAAGTCAAGACAAAACAATTTCAGTGGTCGATCCAAATCAACCCATGAAGGGTCAATATGGAACAATAAAATCTATTGTAAATGTTCTATGAAATGGAATTAAAAAACGCGTGCATGCAAAATACAATGTTGTAGTACGGCATAATAAAAAATGTCACTATGCGATCTAGTCAGTCAAGCCTAGCTGTTCCCAACGGTTGTACACCTATCAATTTCACTACATTCAAACAATCCCCGGCGTGTGGTACGTGGCTCGCACAAGCTCTGTAGAATTTCTGAGCACAGCACATCCGATTCATCAGGCCTGCTTGGCCACTCAAAGTATGTGCTGACATATGCGTAGGTTCACAAAAATGTCATTCTGACCGACGACCTTTCCGATGAACTTCTTTTCGTTCCCCGATGCCGTCTGTAGCGCAACCAGAAGCCACATGCCTTTTTATTGATGTCTTTCAATTCATGTGAAATTTTTATTGTTGGAAGTTTACTCGTTTCGTCGCACGGTTCATCAGGTTCCGATAAGTGTTAACTAGTCTTTCTGGATCATCAACCTCAGCGTCACTAGTGTCGACATCTTCGCCTGAGCTTTCTTCACTGTCTGAAAAATTCGCTGTGACACTCCTCCGACTTAACTTGCAACTTGGATCTCTTCTGCACCTGACGATTGTTTCCACGGCGGTATCGTATGTCTTGAAGAAATTCAACATCGCAAGACTGTCTGACAGATCAATGCTGCTGAATTCATCATTCGCTTCGGGTGGTAGCATGTCGAGGACTTTTTGTTTAGTGGATATATTCCGGTCGTTCCGAACCCCGCCTATCTGCAAATTAGTTGAGCCTCGGCCATCAAATTCAATAACTTACGAGTTTCATGTACTTCTCTCAGTTACATGTACTTCATTTGAGTCGTCATTAAGAGAGGCCAGCATAGTGGATGAAGGCTGGCTATAACCACAACGTGCAAGGTTCGAATCCCGGGAAATTCATGCATTTTGTTCCACGTCCGTTTAGTACAGTAGGCCTATTATTCCTATTAATGTAATTTGAAATAGTCATTTGAATCACTTTGTCAAGAATAATTCAGCTGTAGAAGAATTCCTTTTATCAGTTTTGAGTCGATGTGACACACAATTCCTGACAAATGTTACGAAGTTTTATAAATAGTTGAACGGTTTGGGGTGACTTGGGACACTCAGAATCAGAGCATCGCAGTAAAATGAAGTTTTGAGAGAGAAAAAGCTTTCATAGAGCCATGAAAAATGAGTTCCAAGACTACCATGCTTATACTAGCACAATTCTATGAAGAATTAGAGATGACTTTGCTAACTTACTATAGATCCAGACAAAAGTTAAAAAAATTTTTCAACAGAGATTTTTTTTGCATGTTATGAAACTGCGATTTTTAGAAGTATGAAATTAAGCAAAAGTTTCTAAACTATTATTTTGTGCCGAGGAATACAGCAAGCTTTCTGATGCATTTTCGTAAATTATTGCAAGCGGAAGAATGTCTTCAAAAAATCAGTTTGAAGTGACTTATTTAGTTTTGTCCCAAGTCACCACACTGTCCCAAGTCACCCCATATTACGGTACAAGTTATGTCAAGATTTCATAGTATTTTTCTTCAATTCTATTCGTTTGAGGAACGGTTGGAATTTCAACCTAACACCACATCAGTTCAGATCTGCTTTCCGACAACTTTTGATTCATGCTGGATCAGACATTCTGCATTCTCCGCCACTATCGACTAATACTCAGTCTCTTGATGCAACTGTGCAGCTATCCCCCCAATTCATATCTTCTGAAGAGAAGATTTTTCTTCACGTTGCACGATGCAGAAATATTCTCTGACAAGGATTTCGTCGATCCCATAATGCCAAATGATGACCACTGTTCTAATCCAGCAATGTGCGACATTTGTGAGTCAATAGTGTATTACATCCACAGGTTTGAAGAGGAACAGATAAACTGCTTTCCTCAATTCACGCTGACGGCGTTGAAGCCCGCCGTTCGGTGTTTACTTTGATGACAATTTGCGATAGACAGGCAAGAAATGTGTTGGTCAGAACGGATGCTTATGGCGTTCAGGCGAGATGAACGCCTGATGGCAATTTGATGATTATGCTCACGTATGTGACATATCTGCATGTTAAGTCTATTTTGAGATAAATTGATATCGACATGCATCATTCTACAGCAGCTCCATAGGGCTGCTTAGTGGGAATTTTGATTCAATGAAATGATACATGTAAGTCGTTAGTCGTTACAGGTGTTTACTTCAGATATCGCAGAATCTGACCTGTTACTTTTGCATGATTATTCCAAAGCAATGATGACTTCATGTTGTGTTCCTCAGTGTACGAACAGAGTATCAAACGGCTAGCGCTTTAATTCAAATCGGTAACGAAAAATTGAAGAAAATTCAATGATAAAGAGTTTTTGGATGTGAGCGTGGCCCAATCAATGCTGGAAACGGCTCACGAAAAGTTAACGGTCGTTAGATCCAAAATTGAGAAAACCGGAGTAAACAGAGAAAGTTGGACAAAAAGAAAGAAACAGCGATGGAACCGGGTCAGGGTTAAAAGTTTCGAGCAATGCAATGTGAACAATTCACGAGGTAACTGATACACTGCGTCTGCCCCTCCCCATTTCACGTTCGGATCAAACTGACAACTGGGAATGTGTGAGTCACTTTAAAAGTCACTGAGATTTCGTGGACTGTGTAGTATGACGCAACAAATTCCGTAATCATTGAATTTGGAATGAAAGCGATCCGAAATTTAGAGACTTCTTATTGTATGAAGTAATAAACTTTGTTAAATCTAATTAAGTACCGGTAAATCATGCATTCATCGTATTTTATTAAGATTCTTCAGCAGAGCGTATTATTAAAACCATATTAATGAAAATTATACCGGGTCACTTTTTTGAGTACTGACCCGGTGACCCGGTGGTTCGGCTCAAAACAGTGACCCGGTTGACACGGTGACCCGGTGACCCGGTTCCATCGCTGGAAAGAAACTCTACACTGTGAACCGTTCACTGACAATTGACAGACATTTATCCTACAAAATCTATTCTGTCGGTCATTGTTAGTTCTTGTAGGATGATTGCTACTGAACATCTACAATATGTGACAAAAAGCGACAAAATGAATAACAATGAATTATAGCTTAAATTTTATCAAAAATGTAGGCAATTAATTAAATTATGTCAAAATAAATCATCGTTTTGCCACACAATAACACAGATTGCCCAAAAGTCAAGCAGTCACTAATCGAAAAAATCAATCAATATTCAACAGTTCTTGTTTAGTCAATATGCATACAAAGCATCTGTTTCGATGTCGGTGGAGAACCTACAAATTCGTTGGATATCGCAGGATATTGGAGGTGACAATCGTCGGTTGATTCCGTCAGTAAGTTTGTAGGATAATTGTCGGTCTACGGTTTACAGTGTATATGTTTTCAAAGTCCAATTAATCTCAAAATCTATCTTTTCTTAAAAACGTTCATGATTTGAAATTTCCTGATTGTATCTCAATACGGCATTTTTCTTAGTTAAATGAATAAAACTAAAAGCTTAGTGTGTATAAATGAATTTGAACGATTAAGTATACACGTTAACATCAATGAAACCCAAACGTTGCTCATTAGCTTTATTGATTTCTAAATCTCTAAATCTGTAATTGTATCGCAGGGTGTACGACGCAATCAATCAAAATTAAATTGTGAAAATTGTCGAAATTCTCTGTACGCAGTTCATCGTTTGGACAATTTTTTGCCGTCAAATCTTATAAATCAAAAGAAATTGTCTGAACAAATCCGGATCAGGTGGTTTAGTGAAGCCAAGTAAGGTTGTCTTTGAAATACTCCACTGCACTGAGAAACTGACAAGGACATTATTGAAAAAAGGAATTAAATAGCCTAACGCACCGCGAATAATAACCAAAGTATAACCAAGAACATTATATTGAAAAATTGTTTGCATTTATTCATAAATCATTTCTATTGTATGAAATCAGATTCTTGTTGTTAAATTATCAGAGTTGCCAATTCTCACGCATTGGGCGTGAGTCCACGTATTCAGGCCTCTTCTCACGCTCTCACGCTGGAGGCAAAATTTCTCACGCATTCAAGAAATTTCTCACACCTGGTGTATTTATCTCACGCATTCGTAATTTTGATGTAATTCTTAACGACATTTTCTGATAGAACTGCACTTTCGCGTAAAATCTATGCAGTTAAGCGAAATAACATGCTAACCGGCCTAGATATCCACTTCTTTGAGATGCAGAAAAAATGCGAACAGTCGTGTTAGACGTCTCAAGATGTAGTATATTTATCTAATACAATAATCTCACGCATTCCACTCAGCAAATGTTGGCAACCCTGAATTATCAACATGAACTCAATTTTCCCCTTGAAAATATGGGGTTCTCAATTACTTTTAAATCAGAAAATAATTCCGTCTTTAAAAGCATTTACGACAAGCGACAAGGCTTAAAAATATTTAAAATATCTTTTATTCATAAATGCAAAGAAAACCTTGGTACTTTTGTAAAATAGTTTTTGGACTTGCCGCTTGAATTAATGGAAAATATATTTCTTGAAATTATCTCGTCAGATTTCGGTTGTTGTTCGTTATCAGAATGCATTGACTACTTTGAATGAAATCATTGCACCATACCGTTTTGCAATCATGATTTTTGGCAACATCATTCAACAAATATTTTTCTGCCTGTTAACAAATGACTTCCTTCATTTTTGCATTATGCATGTACATGCTACAAGAGACCATTTATTGTCTAGAGCTAATTGCATAACAGACGTGATTGATTTGCGCTTAGATTTATTTCTTGACGAATGATCGACACAATAGAGATATCTGCATTCATTTTGTGGGGATACTAATTACCGCGCACATGTTTCTTTTAAACGCAATGAATGTGTCTGAATCTTCTGTCTACCGTCAGAAGATACATTTTATTCGCCAATTAAAAAAGGAGATTGGAAGGGTTATCAAAATATAGATCAAAGCCAGTATTCAGAGACCTTGTGAATAGGTGCAAGTCACGTGAAACGTTTATCAACATGGACAGAGGGAAACATTATTGATATGCGGATATTCTATTGATTGTTCGCGGGCGAGAGGAGTGTGACACTTTTCCCACTAGGAGTCAGCCTCATAATTCACCATGCCGGCAGCCGATAACACGCATTCTACTTCTCCTTGTTCTGTGGTTACGCCCACAGAAGGGTTAGTGATGTCGCTTGGCTTGGAGAGAGCAAGACTAATGTAAACAGTAGCTGGTCTGTAAACACAGATTTAGAGTATGTCTAGACAGGATAGCGGACTTCCCTAAACTTGTGAAGCCTTTCTCTCAGACAGGCGAGCGGGAGACGGGGGAGGCGCGGCCGTTAATGAAAGGACTGTTTGACACTCATTTAGATTGCAATCTACGCTACCAAAGCATGATGAATGAATAATTTATTGTGGGTATGTCATTTGTACTTAATGAAATGGCAGTATTATACACATTTCTTCACTGACTTAAGTTTAAAGCACATGAATGTCATTTATATCAAAACAATATCGATCAGAACTATGTACTAAGGCACAACGACAAGTTTCGCACTCAATTTTGAGTAAAATTTTCCTTACCACATAGCCTGCGATGTAAAATTTGAGAAGATCCAAGCTGAGCGCAGCTCAGCCTCCATATCATGTTCGGGATTGGACAACTCGCAAGACTGGTTTAAATACTCAGTAGGCATACGCTTCATCTGTGTGAAATCAAGATCCATCGCATGAGAATCAAACTCATTGACATCTGCGTTTTTCGATGGACGGATCATGTCGTTTATCAAGATGGATTTGATGGCTGACTTAAATTGGCCTGCAGAATTAAATCCACCTCTTTGACGAATTTTGCTGAACAGCATTTCTATATGCCCGGGACGAACACACCAGATGCTTTTGTTAAATATTTGGCAAATACTTGACAACATTTTACTAAACTTCTACTAAAATTGTATCAAATATTTATCTAACATAGCTGATGATTTGCTAATTTTTAGCAAATAGCAAATTATTTGGTAAAATTCTAATAAAATATCTCAAATTTCTCTCTGATATTATCTTACACAACTCTTACGTGAATTCCCAACAAAAAAACATTCTAAAACTGTTCAGAAAATGTCGTGAATTTGCTATAAAAACATTCCAAAAAATGTTATATGTTCAAATGACAATACATGAGAATATTATGAAAATGTTATCTTAAAACATTTTTAGAATGTTTTCTAGACATTGCCCCAATATTTTGCCACAACATATATCGTAGATGAACTGTAGTTTTATCAATAAAATGTGAGCATCCTGCGAATCCACTTAATGAGTCAAGATGAAACTAAGTTTAACGATGTGTAAATATATTGCATTATAATTATAGCATGTATAATTTACACATCATAAAACTTGTGGGTTTGATCTTGACGCATAAAGTGGGTTCGCAGACCGCTCACATTATATTGATAAAATTACAGTTAACCTACGCCGTAGCAAAACATTGATGAAATTTACCGTTGATATTAATTGAATATATTGTTGATCGAAGTCATCCTGCTGCGAAATGCTCCAAGGATTAACAGCAGAAAAACTCAATGCTGATAAAGCCAAAACATTCGGAGGCAGTGACAAGAATAGCCCTACATATTTATACATTATAACTGTTGATCGAAGTCATCCTGCTACGAAATGCTCCAAGGATTAACAGCAGAAAAACTTAATGCTGCTAAAGCCAAAACATTCGGAGGCAGTGGCAAAGAATCACATAATTTAAAGACTCACCTCATCAGCAGATGTCAGCCTACAGAACTGTCGTAATTGCTCCTCTACCATCAATTGTGCTGGTTTGGTCAGTTTCAATCAGTTCCCATTTATGATATCTCTTTAATAGACAATTTATGATATTGCGGTCTGAAATGCACAATAGAGTTTTTGATGCAAAAAGTATTGAATGTGTTTGACGCACATAAGAGAAGGAATAGGCCATACAGAATGTAGCATAATTGAAAAATAGTAAGATGACACAGGTTTTGATCGAGCTTCTATTATAAGAATCAATCAGGTGATATTTTTAACTATCTTAGTATCTTTTATCATCCCAATAATTTACAACAGCACGAATTAATCCATAACACATTTTCGCACGGTGGACAACATATGCCGGTTAAGCAGAAAATCCGATATGATATTTGATGTCAAATAATTTTCCCATTAACTGAAATCACTAACAATAAAGTACCCTCAAATGTCTTGCACAAATCCAAATTATACAGTGAAGCATTTGACCTATTTAAAAAACCACAAAAATTCGTAGTTTAAAAAATATGCCAATCCCTGCATGTAGGCCTGACAAACGACGGTTTAGATGTGCACGCAAGCTACATTATCGACAGTATCAATCAGCGAATTAAAAGAAGATTCAATCTTTTTCCATACGACCAGCTGGTACAGTGATAAGAGTGTGGTCCCAAAGAAGCCCTGTGATCCTGATGTTTAGCACGACCACTTCACTTCAGTCATGTATCTTGGACAGTTTCAATGCCACATTGGTGGACTACTTTTTAGTATCCCTTTCTCTCTCAAGAATAGATTTTCAGTAGATTCAATGACGCATGGGACGGCTGCTGTGCACATTGCTAAGCGGTGCGCGCTGTCATGGTGAGGATTGTCCATAGAATATGGATTCTCTCTATACTCGATGCTGATGAATTTCAGAGGAAGTTAACTTTCTTATGATTTGATGAGGGACCACACTATCATCATCGTACCGACCAGCTCCCGAATGAAACACCCACTGAAAGACAGCCGCATACGCTGCGGATTCTATTCGAGAATCCGGAGAACGCTTGCAATTTTTTTTAAATGGAGGAAATTAATGTTTATTTACCACCCCTATTTTTGGGAAATATGCCTCATCATCAAGGATCAAAGTCTCCATCTCCTATCATGATGAATCACACGATTAATTCTTTAACTGAATGCACATTTTATTTGGAAATTGAAGGACCTTATAATTTGAATGGTTGGCTTAGAATGTTTTTTCAAGTCATCTGTTTTTACACCTGATTTACAAGTACGATTTATTTGCTACTCACATGTCTGAATAATAGTGACGCACCATATACACTCTATCTGGACACTCGACGCTAATGATCTTAAACAAAGGATGGCAACATGCATATTATCCTCAATGAATAGAGAAAACAGCGCCGTCAGTCTTCACTTCGACGAGCGGAATCACACCCACACACTACATGAGGAATCCGTGAACTGACTGATAGACGTAGAGCGCGGCGAAGAAATGCTTTGCAATGTTCGAAGTCGGGAGGCTCGCCATCTTGAAGACATGATAATCCCTTCTCAGAATAGGTCAGAAATATAAATTAGATAATTGCAGAGGTTGGGATGCATTAGAATAAAGTAATGCTTTAGAAATAATCATGAAAACTGATTACTCGTGCACATGCTCGTGACACACTCGTGAAACATCGGGAAATGATAGCAACTCTCTGAGCGCATAAGTGCGGACTTCTAAATATAGCACCCAATATAGGATTCTCGTCACGGGAATTCCTATCGTTTCCTGAGAACGATTAGAGCAAGTTCGAAGCGATTACTACAGTTCGATAGGATCTCAGAGTCGGTGAAATTTCACACGACTTAAACTGTTTCTTCGATTTAAGGCTCATATCATGACGCATCGAGTAGTTTTCACAAAGATAATACACAAGATTCATACAAGCATTATGGAAGTAAAACATACAATTTCGAACACAATATCTGATTGCTACATTCGTGCTGAAACTTATTTTCAAGCTCATTTGACCAAGCATCGAATCACACGTCTTCAATGAGAGATATTAGTGAATCAATGCCTTTTGTGACAATTTCTCATCGATTCATGTCAATCAAAAGTTTAATGCTCCTGACAACACACTGCGTTTTGGATGGCATATCAGATCTTATCTGAAAACATGTATTTAATTAATGTTTTGTTCTGACATTTAGGATAATTTGACTAATATTTCATAAATATTTAACAAAATTAAAAAGTTTTTTATAATTTTATTATTTTGCCTAGAAACTGGTAGGCCTCTAACAAAATTAGCAAACATAGTAGGAATTTATCAAAATTTCTATTATTCACAAAATTAGCAAACAGCTAGCAAGTTTCTAGCAAAATTATTCGGTTTGCTCGTCCCGGGATGATCTTGAGATGCCTTATATGTCAAAAAATATGAAAAATTGCAGTCAGAAATCAGATTATGATACAGAGACCTTACCGAGAGCAAACTGTAACGATGAAGCCTAAAACACCTGTTTTCCTTCCGGTATTTAAAATTGAAACACCGCTAGATGTACACAGGCTCCGAAAGAAGTCAGAGGCGCAATCAAGAAAAACAGTCCATTCATGAAAATTCTTCTCTGATAGCGGTGCCTAAATTCCAGTTTGGTATGGATTTTTGCCGTTTAGGCGGTCAAACAATTCGTCAATCCAGAGTTGGAAGTGGGTGAACAAAACTTGACCCATGATCCACCAGACCCACGGCATATGTGACTCACGACCCACTGAATTTTCACGAAAACATGACCAACAACCCACCTGACCCACAGGGTACCCTGACCCACGACCCACATGACCCACCACATCTTTGACCCACCTGACCCACGTGCTGCAAAGGTGAATGATGCGAGTGCAATTTCCTTCTCTGGTGTCATCTTTAGTTTCATTTTCATTCAAGATTCCAGGTCTATCTAGGTTGAGGCCTCTCAGAATTGTTGTTAAGATTTGTTATGAAGATTCAGGTGTATCAGATCATTTTTCACATGATAAATAGACATGTAGCCTCATCAAAATGATCCTATAGTCAAAGTTAATGCACCACAAATGCCTAGGGTTCTAAAAATCTTTAAGCGATTCTTGTTTTAATTCTTGACTATCCTTTTTAGTGCTGCCTATTTAACTCGTAGAGAGATTATTAGTTAAGTTGAGGGCCTTATAGACTATATTTTTCACTAATTTTACATTTTTTAATCAAATGAAGTTAAAAAATATAATTGAAGTAGGCTTAAATCATTTATTCATGCAAATATTATGCATATATTATGTGTGAAAATTATCCCAGAAAAATCGTCATACTGATATTTTGTTACTTCTGATGGCAAACGATTCAAATTTCATTAACTTCCGCTAATGTTAGATTCAAGTAGAAAGTTGTATATCTGATGTAAGAATGACATTCATTGAAAAGCAAATGGAGTAAGCATGCGTAACACGTGAATAAAATTGCACGATGACAAGATTATAATTAGCTTACAATGTACATAGATGAACTGATACATTTGAATGGTGATATGATGCGAGAGAAGATTGAACGGCTCATTACTTTAGATATTATCAAGATATTTTGATCAATTACATATTTCGAAAATATTTAGGCTCTGATCAATCTTTACCGGAGATTTACCACTCTAATCTCTACCAGAGGATATTTTCTACGAAAGACCAACAAAATCAAGCGAAACAAACAAAATGAAGGTCAGTTGGCATTGTAAGAAAATTTTCAAGATGAATAACGCCTCTGAATCCCTGACTTCTTCAGCAGCTGTATCTCTGAAATGAAAGTCGCACATTATTGGGTATCGTCAGACATAGCGACAGGGAATCGAGCAGACACAATTGTACTCAAACAACTTCTCTCCAACCAATATCTCTAAGAAAACAGCAGCAATTGTTTTCGAGCCTTTAAGTTGTGTGAATTCCACCCCCTTTCGAAACTGTGTGAGGTGTGTGAGTGTTGCATATTTTGAGTGTGTGCATCCATCAACCCCTTTTAGTGACACTGACTGAATCATTTTTCATGAATGATAAGAGCACGAATGTATGAAGTTGACTGTATTTGAGATTGTCACATCCATCATGGGTCAAACTGGTTGGAAGTGGGTCAGTGAAGTCTGACCCACCTGACCCACACTAAATGTGACCCACGACCCACCAACATTTCGGAAAAACATGACCCACGACCCACATGACCCACGCGATTTTGTGACCCACCTGACCCATGACCCACTTCCAACTCTGCGTCAATCAGACGAATAAATTTTGTTGCATGTTCACTGCCTTCGAAACTTTTTTACCCCACTCTCTCTCAAAATAATCAATGACATCAGCAACTGATCGGATGATTGTCTGAGCAGCTAAACGAACTTAAATTAAAAAAGTAAAATTAAAAAAAACGCGTAAGAGGAAATAAAAAGTATTCCAAATTTGAATGAGGTACGCGTGGAAAGATTTAGTATTGCCTTTTGTCACTCGGTTGTCACATAACGGCACACTACACGTCTTTACCACATCGAAAATTATGATTTCTGAAATTTCTCCTTCTTTCATTCGATTAATAGCTACTCTCTGAATCATGCATCATTTTTATCTATCCTCTTCAATTTAATACCTCAAGTGAATGACTCAAATTCGTCAAATATACAGCAAAATTTTTAAGTTTCTGATGCTTATCTGATCTAATGTGCAAACAATTATCATTCACACCTTAAAGTGACATCCCAGCTGTGTTCGAAGAGGCTCTTTCTCAGATCGTTATCAGTCAGATTAGAATCTCTCATCAATTGTCAAAATTTAATGAATAGGATTCCTAGTCCAAATTTATGGTCAGAATAACGAATAAGTTTCGTTATTTTGTTCTCATTTTTAGTTACATTAACGTTAGCACAGGGTTAGCTAGACTGACTGTTTTACGTTAGGAATGGTGCGCTTTTTTGGAAAAAGTAACATTAATATATTGCGTTATTTTTCGAAAGACATTTCCCGAAATTAACGTTAGGATATGGATAGACAGATTACGTCATTCATTTAACTAAAATATTACTTAGTTCCGCTTATAATTGCCACTGTTTCATTGATATTTTAAAAGTGAAAAACCATTCAAATATGATATTCATTCTTTTGAAACAAAACCCAATGAAATTGTATAGTTCACACTCGAACATCGTTTGAAATTTACACCAGACTGTTTTCCAAACAGAAACGGTCAGAGATAAAAATTGACAATAAATCACTGAATCGTGAACTTCACGATCGTCTGTGTTTAACTGTTACAATATGAAAACATGTACATAAAAAGAAAAATAATTTTGACGAACTGTCAATTGTTGATTACGGGTGAAATTTCAATATCCTATCTGTCAACTGTTAAAAGATCATAAAATCAATGTAGAATAATTACAAAGTTTTGGGAATGAAAGTTTCACTGAAATCGCAGGCATAAACGACAGTCTTTACGCTTTGATAGAATTGGGTGCCATTTTAAACCAGCGTTGAATGGCGTCAATAATTCTTTCTTCGGATGCGTTGGCATGCTGATGACGTACTATCACATTAATAAGAAGGCATATGTTGGGAAGACACTTCTTGACAGAAACTTTCTTCTTTTTCTTTCTCAACCAATTCATATAACATGCGACTTTAACAGAAAATATTTTGCATAAAAAAGCATACGTCGTACTTCTGATTTCGTCCTCACCAACATTTCCGAGATACGTGGCCACATAGCAATTTTCTGAGAAGTGGACAAATAAGCATTAAAATTCTCACAGTCATCAGTAGTCTTACATGGAAGAGTTATATCCAAGTCAGGGATATTCATTATCACGTTTTGATTTCTTAATTGTCGTAAAATAATGTTATTTTCTTTATTCAATATGTAATTCGCACTGAGAAGTTTAACTATCTTTGCAGTAGTGTCGCATGTGTTTCCACAGACTTCTCTTAGGATTCGATCATCCTCAGTAACCGTGGAAGTATCACTAGACTGAGATGTAGTGGAAGGCATTCCACGGTCCGTCAGATATCTGGTTCCTGTATGAATGGTCTTGAAAATCAACTGATTGACTGGCTGTGACTTGTCGAGCGGTTGAGGAGATATCGCTTCTGCGTGAGGGACTGAGGATTGGAGTCGAAGGCATTCTGTTAAAGCGTACTGTAAAATTGAAAAAATCGGCGTAAATAAATAGCCAATCGGTTCGCAAAAGTAAGATTCAGAAGATAAATTTCTGGTATAACTAGATATGGGTATGTTACAAAATAAGTATGCTGGGAATGAAATAGGGTGGATTGGGGTAAAAGCGACTGGAAAAAGAGAAATTTATGTATCTGTTTCTTATCGCTCTGTTTTTAGTCAAATAAAGTGTTAACTACGTGTAAATGACATCAGCTTTTAATACTAGGTACAAACTACCGGTAGTAGGCTACTGACAGAAAGACATGGAAAATATAATTCAATTACAAAACATTTTGTTTGATTACCGGAGCAATTTGCCTCAACATTTCGTGGTTTTATAAAAACTTGGTCAAATTCACAAGAAATTTTACAATCACAACTTGTTGATTTCTATTTCTTCCTGGTGCTCGTATGTCAGCACACGACCAGACAGGACTACTCAGTTTGCCTACCGTAAACCTCCGTGATAAAAAAGTCTGTTTCAATTCTGACATGCTTCACTATAGAGCGAATGAAAATTTAGTTAGAATAAATCGAAGTTGGTTCACAATTTCAGGCGTTCATTTTATTAAAGTGAGTACCACAAATACAAATCGTGTAACTCTGCAGAATCAAAATTGTTCACGGGGAGATGACTTGATGGGAGAACACGTGGTGGCAAATTAACTTGCTCGCACGTTTTTTCTGCTTTTTATTGAACTCAGTCGCTTTTACCCCAATCCACTACGGGTTGTATAGGCGAAAAAACCAGTTATGTAAATCATGAGCTCACAATCATATTCATCAATTCATCCACATGAAAAACTATCATGAGTAATAAGTTGGGGTAATATAACCTAATTGGATTTCCAGGGAGGAGGAATTATGTAGGCCTAGTCTATAAATCTAAAATACTTAATGTTTTCATATAAAGAAACGTTTTTAAATAATAATTTTAATTCAATAATATTTCAATTTGTTTTTAACTTTTAATTTTTATTATTAAATAAATTAAATGATTGATTTCTCTATTACACGATATATGCCTATAACGAGTTTCCTTCACATGTGCTTCAATAGGATATAACTATCGAAACTCTATGAAAATGAATGTAGTTTGTAAATATGAACACAAGAATAGTCCAATTACAGACCTATACGTGGAAACCTGGAAAAGATAATGGATTTGAAACAATTAAATTCAATTATGATATAATTCATATTTTTAAACAGTTAACTTTACCAGAAAATTTGTAATGTAGGCCCTACTCAGATTTCCGTTCCGACTTACCTGTCGTAAGTTGACTTTCCACTGTTATATTTGAAGTACCATCTTTACTGGTGATTTTAACTTCATCAGATAAATGGAAAAAGCAAGGTTTCATTCTCTTCCGGGGTATCTCAGTGTCTGTATTGGATAGACTTCATCTCTTCTCCAGTCTCATAGCACGATACAGAAGGTAATCAAGGTCATCTGAAAATACAAAAAAGGTGACGTGGTATTATTTGTGTAGTAGGTGCACAAAAACAGAAAAATCGAGTGATGGGACAGGTATATGCACCTAGAGAATATAACAGAATTACATGTATATTACAGATATGCAAATACATTCTAATTATTGCACTTGAGGAAAATTGAATGGCGTTTACGATATCTTCTCACATCTAAGTTTGCCTGTCATGAAAGTGTAATAGATTGTTCAAATTACTTGAAACAGTAACAAACACAAAACCATGAAATGGACTTCTACAATTATATGACTACAGTCCGACCTCGACTTCGGTTAATTTGAAATCTGATTAATCCAGGTCGAGCTCAGACCATCGAGGTTTGCGAGGTCGCAGTTGCATCTATGCATTAATGTATAGCACTCAAACTTAACGTGTGATAAGAGAATTTCCACATATGTAAAATTGCTCCATGTCTTCTCATCGGGTGGGATTTTCATCTTCAATTTTGAAATATTTCCAGATTGTGGCTGATAACACGTCTTGCGATCTATATTTATCCAGCTGTCATGTGCTATCATCGTCCCGTCATGAAATTGGACGATATGATACATAGCTGAAAAGATACCAATTTGTTATGAATGGAAAAAGCATTTTTCTGATCGGTGGACTATCCTGTCCAGTCTATGGACTGCAATTTACCTTATCTCGATTTGCGGAAGATGTGTTCAACCAAAAACAGTGCTATGTATTCGTACAAAAATTCAATTATCAAATTGGGGTTAATGATTTTGAGAATTCTAGACGACTTCTGAATGGCGTTGAAAGATTTGAAGAAGTTCTATATAAGAGGTTCTATAAGAACCTCTGCTCTATAGCGTGTACTTTCCACTTATCGGCGAATGGAGAGAATTTACACTCTCCTGAACTTTGATATCAGGTTAACACTTTTGATTAATGACTTGTGAATCAGATGGCGAGACGGAGATAGAAGATGCATGCGGATACTATCGCGGCATCTAAATCTGCTTTGATTGCTGATCCTCATAACGGTCCAATGACGGGCAGAGCAGCTCCGCGGGATCTTCGATGATCAATACGCGGCGGCGGTTACCAACGACCAGTAAAGAATGATGACCCAAGCCAGATTTCGATATTGAAAGTGAAGCTCAGAAACCTAGTCGTCACGGATCTGCTATCCTTCCTTCCTTCCTCTTCCATCTTCTCCTTATTACTTGTAGGTCTCGTCGTAGTTGAACTGAGGTTTCAATACACATATATTATTTGAAACGCCTTTTTGTCTTCGGATTTCCTTATAGTTGAACCGCATAGGATTTGAATTCGTGAGGATCGAATACCTGTCTTAAAAATGGAATAAGACGAGGTTGCAGCATCATTATTTGA
This sequence comes from Prostheceraeus crozeri, assembly GCA_907163375.1. Lineage (NCBI taxonomy): Eukaryota > Metazoa > Platyhelminthes > Polycladida > Euryleptidae > Prostheceraeus > Prostheceraeus crozeri. Next base: position 19,964 of record CAJQUW010013395.1, read on the forward strand.
AAACATCAAAGTCTCTTCTAGATTGGGACCCACCGGTTGCTTTGCATACATGCTGCATGAACGATGCCAAGACTGACCTTAGCCCCGGAAGCGGTTGAAGCACGCTACGCCACTGATACTACCTTTATCTCCCTTGAGTTCATTTAATAAAATCGAAAATGTATACGCATTGGGGATTTAATAAATGCGAAGTTACCACTCTACCTAACATATTTAGTCTATAAAGGAAAGGAAAAGGAAGCGTATATTTTGAATAAATGAAAATCGTTAAATACGAATACAATTGCAAAAATCACAATTTAAAATACACTAATTTTGGCATCAGTGGGGTAACATAAAGAAAATAATGCTACCATCAATTGCAAGTGGAGTAAGCAACATCCTCAGGCAAAAAAATCAAATAATCTCTTGACAATCAACGTGTTATGTAATATACATATACATGTAGAGCTTGCAAAATAAGAGCACATGAACGTTAGCTATTCACCAAGTTACATGTCCAGGGGAAAAATGAATGCAGGTGACGAGAAGTGTGTGCACTTCATCAACAGACTCACACTTAAGCAGAAAAGAACAGGCTCTAGCTTTCCTCAAACTAGAAACTGTCGGAAAATTGGCACAGTCACAGTGTCGTCTGCATACAATACGGTGTGCACGTCTCTGAAACTTTTCTATATTGTTCTTAATTCCTAGAGGCAGCCATGCAAAAAGGGGTGCTGCATACAGTAACAAAGGCAATATAATCGATTGATACACAGTAATCAGTTGTTCACGTGGTAACAGTGACCGCAAAACCCTGAGAACATAGAGACGTTGAGAACAAATCCGAAGAACTACAGAAAAATGATTCCCCCAAGTCAACTTTGAATTCCAAGTCACGCCCAAGATCTTCAACTGATTGACAAGCTGGATGTCTGGACATGTAGATCGGATACACTCACTCCGTCGGATAACCATTTGCTTTGTCTTGGAGAGATTGAGAGACATGTCGTTCGCATTGATCCATTCCAGAACTTTCGAAATTGCATTACTAGGCAAACTCTCCTTATAGATCGGTTCAATCAGAGTAATGTCATCGGCGTACATGACAATAGTTGCTCCACAATCCAACAGCGACAGAGGTCCCATAAAAACTGAAAATAACACGGGGCCCAACACAGAACCTTGTGGAACACCGGAGATGGTCTTGACCGTAGGCCCATAAACGCCTTTCACTCTAAGCCGCTGCCTCCTATTGTCGAGATAACTTTTCAACCAAGCTATAAGACCACTGCTCACTCTGGCATCACACAATCGATTCAGTACAATGTCATGTCTCGTCATATCAAAGGCCTTTCTCAAATCAATGCAAGTCACCGTTACAGCCGAAACGCTGGCACAGTCCAAATGTTCAGTAATAGCGTCATGAATTCTCACAAGAGCAGTGTCCGTAGAACCGTGTTTGAGAAAAGCATATTGTGAGGAACCATACAGTGGCAGCAACTGCTCATAAATGGATTGAAGCACCAAACGCTCAAAAAGCTTACTAACAACAGGCGTTAGTGAAATTGGACGAAAGTCAGACAATGTTGGGGCACGTTTTTTTGGAAGCGGGGCAACGTCGGCTAGTTTCCAGCATGATGGAAATACACAATCCTGGATCGACCTTTGAAAAATTTGGAACAGCGGATAGCACAAAAACTCAGCGCCTTCACGAAGGAGCTGGTTTGGAATACCATCGCAACCAATAGACTTTCCAGATTTGAGTCTGACAAGTGCATCCTTGACGTCGTTTTCATTGAAATCAAATCGAATTTTTTTACCTCGAAACTCATTTACCACTTTCCAGGTATTCTTAACTGATTTTGTATTTCTTTGAACCCACATACTCTTTGCTTTGGCTATCTCTTCTTGAACTTTCCTTTTATAATGTTCAAACAGCACCCACTGTCGCGTTCGATAGGCATGCCACCTCATATTGATAAGTTGCTTGAGTAATGGGGTGACCCAAGGCTTGTCATTACACGTTAATGTAACAAAAGAGTATGGAACAAATGTCATAGCACTGTACACACATGAGTAAAACTCTTCGCACATTTTATCAAATGAGTCGGCTTTTGCAATAGTAGAGAAATCGGCATTTGATAACTCAGACAGAAACATATTCATGTTTGATCTTTGAAAATCCCACACTTTGACAATCGACTTGTATGTGGTGTCACAATTTTTGCCGTAAAGGAACACTGTATTATGATCAGAAGAAGACATAGGTGGACCAACACATGCATCATCACGATACAAATCTGCAAAATCGACATTTAACTACATCTGATCCAAGTAGGCATCATTGCGTGTCGGAGACTTAACACAAGTACACAAGGAGAATTGTTGACAAAAAATGAATTGTCAAATCTATTAAAGTCGCCACAAATAAGGATATTTGACTCAGGAAAATTCAAAAGTTCTGCATCTAGCATGTCAACGAAAAAGTCTTTGATTTGCTCATATTCAATTGCTTTCAAATTCGGTGGTATGTATACACAGGCAATGAACACATTCAAAGAAGGAATCCGCAGTGACAAAACTTCTATAGGTTTGGGATGAATGTAGCCATTAATGGAGGTACAAGAAAAACTCATGTCTATGTACATACAAACAGCACCTCCTATACGTCCAATCCTGTCGGTACGATAAAAGTTATAGCCACCTTGTATCAAAAAATCACTATCAACATTACAATTCAGCCATGACTCAGTAATAAACACAATGCGTGGTTTCATGGAAGAAATCAAAACAGACAACTCATCAATCTTTGGGAGAATTGAGGGTGCATTACATAACATCAATGTTGGGGCACTTCCTTCAAACTTCTTTGTAAAATCATTCACGGAAAATTTTGAATACTCGGATTAACATCGCAGCGCCTCATGACTCTGCCTCTGTAAATTACTACATCTTCCCCACTGTCTTTACGATCTTTGAACTCCTTTCTCATTCGCGCATGTTGCTCCATTTGAAATTTGCTTCGATCTGAATTAATGTAAACATGTCTATAATCTACAGTTCCTCTCAATTTCCTCGAATTTCGTAAAATAGAGCTTTTTACATCAAGGTCAGACAAAGTCACGCGTAAAAGCCGAGGCTGATCAGGTTTCGGCTTTCCGATACGACTCGAATTCTTGATGATGTCACTATTCGTAGACGAATGGAGGACAGCCGCAACCTCAGCAAACTCCCTGTGGTCGTGTTCCTTTCTTTCGTCAACAGATCCATCAACTTCAGGGATGCCAGACACAATAACATTATTCATGCGCTGCAACTGCTGTTCCATCTCCTCAGATATGAAAATAGAAGTCCTTGTGCCAACATCATCTAAGACCTCCTTCAAAACTCGAATCTCCTGATTGTGAGATGCAACTGTTGCTGTAATGTCACACATTTTCAATTCTATTCCCTCAACGCGAGATCGAACTCCCTCGAGGACATCAGATATCTTGTTCATCTCCAATTTGAATGTGTTGATCAGCTCTAGCTTGCAGGAATTTATAAGTCGCTCAACATCCGACAAGGAGGCACCTACAACGTTCTTTGAACGTTCTTGCAGGCGTGTGATATTTAGACATGTAAAAAAAGCAGCAACCAGGAATCAAACACACGAAAACCAGAAAGTCGGCGGGATAGTCGGTGACCCAGACCAACAAGCTATTATACCAGACGAGCGACTGAGATCGTTCAGAAGTTGATGATCAGCGAAAACAGAAGACTGCCGCAGAACAGGGCCGCACGTGGAAATGCCGATCACGTTGAACTGCGCATGCGCAGACGGTCACAAACTCACTCAAGATGCTTGAGCAGCTATAACTTCAGATCAAGATTACCGGTGAAGTTGCGAACAGCACAGATCGATTCAGCACACGACGACGAAGACGATGATATAAGATTCCAACACGAATGATAGCACAGAACGACGAAAAACCAAAGAATTCCAAATGCTGCAAGACGAAGCACTGAACACAACCGTCGCGATCAGCAACGCAAAGTCGCTAGTATGGTCAACACTCTACCCAAAGACTTCCTCTATGGTCGACACTCCACCTATATATGGACTTGTGCACTTTATTTCACCATTATATTCATTATTCCATCAAATACTCATATTGCATAAATCAGTCAGAGTCTGATTGTTTTGAATGCTCGAACCCGATGAAATAAGCAGGAGAGAATCGTTGAAGAAAGTAACTTTTTTCTATGGGAAGTACTATAGAAGCATTTCAATTGCAAATTTGCCGAAATGTAGACAAATGTGAACAAAAGAGTAGTTACATGGACAAAAAAATGAACTTTACGAAATGAACACAAAATATGAGTAAGAGAGAAAAACGCAATGCACATTTTATGGTATTATGCTGTTCTTTTTCAGACTATCTTAGCAATCATGAAGACCATAGACATCGAACATCAACAACTAGGTCTAGACCGGACAGCTCCTATCCGCTTCATTGAAATTCGTGGCAAGATCATTTGATCGACCAAGAGAGGCTTTAATTCAGATCTTTGTTTTAAGTCATTGAATTAGGTGTTCGCGAACTCAAGTTTTCGACAGTTCTTGGAATTGCTAATTAACCAATTCTTCAAAATAATTCATAAGATATTGATTATGTATGATTAAATCGGACAACAGTAGTTTTTTGTGTTCTGTCTTGCTAGCATAATTGCAAAGCTTCTTTTAGGCGCAACTTTCTTCCGAATAATACGTGACTGACGTGGTTACTGCAATCAGGAATATAGATAAAGATTGCTGAGTGCCAGTATTGACGTTGCTTTTTATTGCTTGAACTTTGCTTGTCTTGCCTCGTCCCTTTTGGCTCTTCTTGGAAATTTGATGATTTCTCATCCGAATCAAACTCATTTTCTTGATAAAATCGACTCCGAAACACCCAAAGTTATGGAAAATCATTTGACCGCTTCATTATTTGCTGTGGATTTCTATTTTATATTTATGAGACAATTTTTACCGGCCTCTCCGTTGTAATAACCACTGACACTCTTTTGACCACTTTTTTGAGTTTTTATGATTATCTGAAATTCCTCGGCGTAGTTCGGTCAACTTCAGAGGCAAATTCATGTCAAGCAAAACTGAGCTTTCTGAAAAGCAGAACGCCTCACACCAGACATGAGGTTCGCTGCTGTTGGCTGATGCAGTAGCTTTGTAGCATGCAGGTAAACAATTTTTAGATGGACCAAAGGTAACCATAATACTATTGAAAAAGATGTGTCGAATAAATTGAAATGAATTCAGGATTGCCACCCAAATCAAAAATCTAGAACCGGGAAATATTCCCCTAAATCCCAGGATTTCCCGAAGCCATACTAAATCATGTCCAGTACTACAAACAATGATCACAGGCTTGTATGTAATTATACATGTACAATTCACAGAATTGCTGCTTAATTCCTATACTACACAAAAAAATAGAGAACGAAATCCTTTTTATTAATGATGCCGATTCATAATTCAGCTTTCATCTCAATAGTCAACCAAAATTCTGAGCTGATTCTGAAATTTTATTTCTTTATAGGCGCAGTGCGTGTTTTTTGGACCGAAAGAATTTCGTTCCCATTCTCAGTTGTACTATGATGGTGAACAAAGACTTCAAAATCTTGAAAGTATGATCCATGTTTTGCAAATTAATCCGAATTTTATGAATACTATGAAAATTCTATCAGCACTAAACAATCTGACTTATATGGGCCTCTTTTCATTTCAATTTTGCCAAAACTTGCAAATGGTCCTCATCATGTATGCGCATCCCGTGTGTCTCTACTATAGCTGTAATGGAATTTTTTAAAACCAGATCAAAGTACAAATATTAAAGACATGGAACAAAAAATGGTGAAAGTTAAAATGACTAAATAGTTAGGTCATTGGTACACGAAACGTTGGGTTTTTAATAGATTATTTTTAAATGCACATAGGCCCTCCCCGGTACCCAAATCATCAATAAAGAGTTTCTCAAACAAAACAAAGCACTCTCTCTCTCTGAGATGCTATGTCACTCGGGCGGAACTCTGGACCCACGGATGCTACGATACATCATGACAAGATGGGCAAGTACAGGGTACGGAGTACCGATATTCATTAACGGAGTACTCTGTAGGAGATTCCGAATTTCTCAGGTAGCGGTTATTGGGATTTCGTGGTCTAAAATGATCTATCATGAACTTGAATTATCTAAAGTAGGTATATTTCTAAGGTCAGCAGGTATCACAAGTATACGATAAATACAAGAAATATGCCATTACTTCAGTTGAACACTGAAAGGTATTTGATTACTTGGAATATCAAGCGCTAGATGAAATAGAACAGCTTGGTTCTCTTCACTTTCTAAATACATCATATAAAAGCTATCGAACTCCCTATCCAATTAATAGGTAAAAATCTCAGGTTCGACAATCTCTAATTTGGTCCGACTGTTCTTCAGTTTGTTTTAAGTTGAATTAAAACTACAGTAAATTTGTCTGTGATTCTAGTCAATTTCTGACTCAATTTTAGAAGAAGAATCTCAGTTTTTACTGATCCTAGAGTAAGCTAAAGTCTGCTAAGTCAAAATGCCTAAAGCACAAGTTTCAACTTAACAGACTTAGTCGTTTGTAAAGATGATTTTGACTGGGTTTTCTGTTTTTGAAGACGATTGGAGCAAGAAATGATTCAAGGATCATAACGTGTAATACATTTCATGTCCATATACGTGCGTAGATATGTCTCACAATGCAAGCATTAAAATATGAAATAAGATTTCACAGAATTAAGCCTACGCCATCAAAGCGCATATGTAAATATCTCACCCGAGTCTACTTGTATTAATGACTGCGACTATTTAATAAACTGATACAATATTGTTAGGTTGTCTAGAATAGCCTACGCTACATCTAGACTATTGAACATGGCGTATAGGCATTTTATAACTTTCTTGGTAGATGTGACTTACATGAGTTGCTTTAGATGTAAATTTGATCAAAAATCATACTGATTCTGTTTTTGCTGTGTGTTGAATACGGATGTCAGTGTATTTGTATTGGAATTGAAAAGGTCCACTCCGTTTATACAGGAGTTCTGATGTAAACGCTGACTCTGGATGTACACAGCGACAAGCGGGAATTAGTCAAACCAAAATGACAATCTTAAATTTCAGCTTGTTTCTGCAGACATTCATGCATATGATAGTGATAAATCGCAAGAATAGAATTTTCGTTGGTATTTTGTTTTCGCCTACTTGGACATCAGTGCAGCAAATAGCTGTCGCTAAGCAACAATTTAAGCGTGCGTTTGTCTTTCAAAAGCAAGGTGCTGTATAAATTTTTGAAGACCAACTTATACTTTAAAAATTATGTAAAACACAGAACACATCTGCAACAAAATCACGGACTGTCATACATTGACAACACATATGACCACTACAAAACTACAAATGAAACCACAAGATTTGTAAATTGGTCATGAAAGCATTGATGATACATGTATACATGTTTTGATGATAGCAAAGTCTGTCAGCTTTTACATCTTCCAAAATCTCTGTTACACTGAGACTGGAGATTCGAACTCCAGATGCATGAAGATGCTGATAGATGGCAATTTATCATCTCACATAGGCCTATTGGAATAGTACGCCAAGGAGTGCAAAGTGAGATTTTGAAGAATCTTTTGTTTTCTCAGGAGAATTTAGGTCTAAGTCAAATATCTTATATCAAATAACACAGTAGAAAATTCATTTTTTGAAATAAAATCGCAGGAATGATATGGTAACGAGGGCCCGAAGTCGTTTTTGATGCTTAATTGTAGTTACTTCCTAGCTTGCTACTCACTCTTGTTATTATCTGATCAAGAAAATGTGGAATAGGCCTCCGATTATAAATTTACAAAGGAATGAAGATGCAACAAAGTTGTTGAAAACAAATACTATCTGTAAATCGCGCTTTAGGGTGAGCATGCGCCTATTTGGAATTTTTAAAATGGCAGTGGTCACCAAGCTGTAGCTTTACAAGGGTGCACCGAACTTACTTTGGCCGGCCTTGGCGAGTAATTGGTTTCTGAAATTCTAGAAATAGATCACACGTCTGCCGCGCAGGTAACATTGTATCTGGCGCGCTTGGCTCTGGCCTCGTCTCGCCTAGTCCTGACTTCGGTGCGCCTATAGCCTCGTCTTCGGCGCAATTTTTCAGGCATCCTATAAAACATCATAAATCTTGTGTACAGATTGCAGATGGTAGTGGCCATTACTAAGATTGGTCTGCTGCAATTCTGGTCTTGCGGCGAATGCAGCGGCGGATCAGCTGAACCGTTGACATTGATTGCTGTATAGGCATATAAGTAATAATGGCACACAAACTGTCTACAAAAAATCACTTAAAGATGGGAAATGCGTTAACCTTGATACAAGTGTCACAAAGTTTTTCAAAACAACTTAGAAGACGAGGAAAATCAAATCAGCCTTTCAAGACACATTCTCATCATTGTAGTTCTATGATTTACCTCCATTTTCCAATTCTTATTCATCGGCTTCATATTGTTTTATAAGATCCATTTCTAACTTCCGCAACAAATGGTTACCATTATCTTTTTCTATTTCCAATGCCAGCATCTTTAGTCGGTACAGGCAATATAGACATCGGTTTTGAACGTGTATGCGGCAGTGTTTGGAATCCATGGCAGTACAGTATGCTAACAGTGAGAATGTGTAGTGCTACAGGTTTTACAGATTTCTATTTTTGCCAGTAATTGTGCCAAAGCTGATCAATTTCAATTCGTTGCCACTGGAAAGATCCATTCAGAACTCATTAATCCAATAGCTACAAAAGCATTACATTTGTGCATTTGTGAATTTGCTGATTAGAGAACTCCAACAGTCATCATCAGGACTACTTCTATCACAACTTGTGTTGCTGCCTTAGTGGATGGACGTATGTTTGCGCTCCTCCGTTAGGTTACACAAAATCCATCATCTGACTTTTTACAACGGCGCTTGTAACTTGATTTTTATACCACTCGACTCCTCAGCGTCTGGCCTGTGTAATTACGCAGCTCATTTCTTTGGATTTTATTGATTAGCTGCTCTATCACCGATTGATTGATTTCTAGTATATCGTCGACTGTGACTCACCATTTTGTGATGATCAGATTCCTCCTCTCTGTATCACTCAGGGCGCTAACATACACACGGCCTGAATTTCTTCGCTTGCGCAACGATTTTCCCATCAGCAGAGCTGTCAGAAGAAAGCTGTGGTACTTCAACCTGCTGCAGCGCCCATCAACAGCCGCGAGCCCTCTACATGCATCACCCTGCTCGCTAGCATCTTCCCTAATCCAGCCCTGCCATCCCAGCCGACCAACGTCACTGCATGTAAGCATCGTACGCAGCAGCCGTAAACGGAATTCTCGTCGCGTCAATCTCCCGGCACCTTCTCTCCTCATGTTCAATGCGCGTGCGCTGTTCAACAAAGTCGACGATCTGCGAATCAGAGCCGCGAAGTTCAACAGTGACTTGATTTGTGTGACCGAATCTTGGTTGTGTGAACTGATTTCGAATGATAGCATTTCTGTCCCTGGCTACAGTTTGCTCCGTCAAGACCGTAATTCAAATGGAGGGGGAGTGTTACTGTATCATAGATCTTCTTATTCCGTAGCTGCTTTAAGTAACTCAGCTGCTGAAAATGTAAAATCCAATATCTTATGTTGTCGTATCGATGATTTTGATGTAACTTTAGTGATCATCTATCATCCGTATTGGGGTACTGTGTCTGCCCATTCAGTCGTCATTGATCTTTTACAAAAGCTGTACGACTATTCAACATCAAATCATTTTATCATTGCCGGTGATGTTAATGATTTACGTTTTTCCTTATCCGATTTTTGCTCGTTTAACGATTTTCAGCAGATTGTTAGGTTACCTACCCGTGGTAATAACGTGTTGAATGTTATTGTTACGAACCAATCTGCAAAATACGAAATTCCACTGTGTATTGCACCCCTTAATCGTTCTGATCACAAGGGCGTTTTTGCTAAGAATATCTCCGATGCGCGTGATATCAGCAATACAAAAATTGTAATCCGCTCCTGTTCTCCCTCCTCCTTTGCCACGTGTTATAATGTTCTCGGCTCTCAAGATTGGGACTCTGTTTTTGACACGGATGATGTTAACGGTATGGTTTTCATTTTTCACATGTTTTTGAGATTTTGTTACCACTTGTTTTACTCAGAAAAAACTGTTAGAATGAGATCATGTGACCCAGCTTGGCTTTCACCGTCCCTTAAGGCTCTTTCAGACGCTCGAGATAGAGCTATCTCTCGTGGCAACCATGCCAAATACATGATTCTACGTGAGAAATTCCTTGCTGAAGTGTCGAAAGCCAAAAGCAGATACTTCGCCAGCCTTCGCTCAACGTCATCGACTGATAAATGGAAGACCATCAACGCTCAGCGCAAGTTCCGTGCCTCGAACTGTCAGCTTGATGATGCCACGGCTCATAAGCTCAACGAAAACTTCACTCAGCACTTCTCTCCCAGTGATATCCATTTGTTTGATAGTGATATTTCCCATTCCGGTACATCGACGAATGTGTCTGCGGGCCGTATTAGCGAGGATACCATCTTCAAGCTGATCATGAAACGGAAACCAAATTCAAACGGTCCCGATGGAGTTCCCGGTGGGTTCTACCGTGCCTTCGCAGAAGTTCTGGCAAAACCTTTGAGTATTATTTGCAACAAAGCTTTGGAGACTTCAACATTCCCAACACTGTGGAAGGCCGCTAACATCATTCCCATTCCAAAGGACAATGGCTCTGACTTCCGACCAATCTCGATCTTACCCTTCCCAAGTAAGATCCTAGAAATTCTTATTCGAGATAAAGTCATTATGCCCTCCGTCTCATCGCAACTTGACTCACGACAATTCGCCTTCATTCCGGGAGGTTTCGGTGGCAGCCGGAATGCCCTTCTTTCCATCCGCCTTGCCACTATCCAGCATATTACCGAAAGACCTTCTCATGTTGTTAACATGCTGGCGGTGGATTTTAGAAAGGCCTTTGATTCGGTTAGTCACCTCAAGCTGCTACAGAACCTTGTCCGAAATTTTAATTTCGACTGTCGAATCGCTGAAAGCTTTCTATCTAACCGCCTTCAAAGAGTTACAGGTGCAACAACGACAACACCGTGGAAAAAGGTAACAAGTGGGGTCCCTCAAGGATCAATCCTTGGCCCTATCCTATTCGTGCTCTTCCTAAATGACATGCCAACATATGACAATACACGTATTACTGCATATGCTGACGACATCACCCTTCTGCATTTTGATGTCTGTCAATCTAATGACACTTACGACCCTTCAATGTTTCAACATATTATTGACATGTTCTATAGATGATGTAAGGAAAAATTGCTGCATGTTAATATCGACGACTAAAATTCTCTGTTTCAATCGTCGTCCTGGTGTTTTGTTACCTATTTACATGGACAAAATCTTGATCCAACAGGTTGACACTGTAAAGATTTTAGGGATGATTTTTTCCTCTGACTGTCAATGGGAGTCCAAGTTTGCTCATGTGTACAATAAAATGTGTCGAAGTATGTCGTTTGTCAAGAGACTCAAAACTAACTCAAATCCACCAGCTGTTATTTGGCAAGCAGATGTAGGTCTTGTTTTTTGTCACCTGACATATTGCTGGCCTGTTATGTGTGATGTCAAGTGCAAGTTTTTAAGAAATTTGAACAAATCGATCGCTTGGCTATAAAATGGTCCGGTATTAAAGACATTCCCTGCTTTAGGAGCAGATTGGATGCATGTTGTAAAAAACTGATTTGTTACATAACTACTGCTAAGTCTGCGCATCCTTTACGTGAATTTTTCATTTTTCGTGATAGTGTTGACAGGCCTAATGTTAGAAGAAGTCGGGCTCTCTTGCCACTGCAACGTAGATCAAATTTGTATAGTAATTCATTTATCAAGTTTTCTGCCTTCTCATGATGGGATTTATGCATCTTCCTGTGTCACATACCGCTTGTTGTATTGACCTTAATAAAGTGATTATTATCATTATTATTAATGATAGAACAAAGCAAACATTATATTCTATTGTAAATGGCTGTTGGGATGATTTTCATCATCGTATGAGAACTAATAGATTAACGTCATGAATCTCTCAAGCCTGATCATGAAAAATTTGATCTAGTCCAAATGATGATAAGTAGACTGCACATATTTAGTTTCTTCGGTTTCTCTGATAATCAGCAATGTATAGCACAAACCACGTGCTTTTGTAGAAACATATCGAAATTTCAAAAACATTTAAGTAATAAAACAAGAAAAGACGGTCGACATAGTGTGGCTTTAATTGCCGCAACCTTGCCAAGTTGTCCAGTCTAGACCTTATGCTTTGTGTTCGATGTCTGTGATGAAGACATAGCTAGATATTCGCATCTGAATTTGCATAGATATTTTTTATATCTCTTGTCAAATCAAAGAATTCGCATCACGAGTTTGAGTTGACATTATAACCTATTCGTATGCATTCAACTGAAACCAACATTTGATCAACCTTCATCAAAAATGATTGATAATTGAAACAGCAATAATCACTAAAGCTAGGTTCAGGTAAGCCTGTAATGATCTCTGATGTTGGTCAAACTAATTTTTCAAAGATCTAGCATTTATATACTTGCTTTCCGGAGTCGGAGTTGGAGTCCTATGCATCTTATTGGGGTTCGCCACTAAACGGTGCATGTAAACCTCACAATTTCTCGCAAAATATCCAAAAACGTGAAATAAACTGTGGCTTTACTCAATGGCCTACATTGATATGTTATTTGTTTGAAACCATAACACTCTGAATGAATGAACTCTTCCTAAGTATGAGTTGTCGACATACTATCAGCCATTCATCTGAGAATTTGTAGTGTCCATCAAAGCTTTCAGTATTATTAAGTGTTTTTTAGTTGCTGAAGGTGTTTCTGATCTACTTGTTGTGGCAAGTTACGACCAGGGTGCCCGCGACCCCTGGAAAACACCTGGAAATCGTGGAAAACTCCTGGAAAATGAAATTTTACCCTGGAAATTTTGAATTTAATTAAAACACTAGTTGCAATTTGTTGAAGTGTTTTCTATTTTTCCAGATTTTACTCTTCATATCTCTACTTGTTACAATTATAGCCTTCATTCGCAAAGAATCTTTCTTTTTTGAACATTTCAGTGACTGGAATCTCCTTTCATAACGTATACCGGTACAGCATGAATGAGACTGAGCTGCGTGGTATGGTTAACCATGAACTGTTGTGGAACTCCTAATCGTTGTACAGTATGGTGAATTAGTAGCTGTGAATTCCCTCACAAACGCTGCGCGGTATGGTGAACTAGGAGCCGTAAACTGCGTTATTAACGTCGTGCGGAATGGCGAACTATGAGCTGTAAACTCCCTCATTAACGTCGTGTGGAATGGTGGACTATGAGCCGTAGACTCCCTCATTAACGTCGTGTGGTATGGGGAACTAGGAGCTCGAATCGATTTCCCTAATAAAATAAACAATAAAATAACAGACTAATGAAATAAAAGAATAATTGGTGCTACATGGTGCGGAATTCCAAATGTTCATTAAGTCCTATAACGGGATGTAACTTCCCTTTGCGAATATCTATCCTTACTCCTTATTACCACACCCATTTCACTTTCAAACCACATCACAGCCCATAATTGCATCATAGCTACATACATAAACAGAAATGTTCTAGGGATTCCCAGCACTCGAGAATTCGTGGAAAACAATCGAAGATGTTGATAATATCATTTTTCATCTCATGTTGCCCAATGGTGGAACAAAATGAATTAATTCCTCTTACAGCAACCTGTGAAATTATGATCATGGTATTATTGTCAGCATAATCAACTTTCTAGACTTATATAGGCAGAACATTAGGCGTACATATCAAGGTATAGATGTATCAAATAGTGAAATAGACATTCAACTTGAGAAAGTAATCTATTGCACATGAATACACTTGTGATACATGACTGGACGTATACACTGGACATTTGCACAAACTGAAATAATGGTGGTAAAAATGCATATCTATTAGTCCTCCACCCCCTGAAAAGTTCACACGTAGGTACATAAATTGTGAGAAAGATGTCTAGTACCAAAACAGAAGGTTTATACAACAAAAGGTTTATACAAAGAAAGGCCCCACCAATCTGGAAGGGAATAGAAAGCGGACGATACAATTGGATCATGTCCACGCTACTTATGAAAGCATGCATAAAAAGGATATAAAATTGTACTTCATGAGCTGACAAATCTCCCGGATTTTCTATTTCGTATCAAAATTAAGATCTGATATCAAAGAAATATATAAAATTTGGTTACCAAAAAAATAAGTGCACAATCAAAATGTGAAAATGTTCATGAAAAAAGTCCACAGAGGGAAGTGCGAAAGAACTATAAGATACGAATCGAACTACTCCCAAAGTATTTTGCCTCGATTGAAACATTCCAACACAAAATCACTACACACACCACTTTTAGTGAGAAGATCGGCCAACAGAAATTGAGAAGGAATCCATTTCACTCCGTGAATTTGTTCATTAGCTATCATGTCTTGTAATTCCGCCATAGTGACAAGCAATCTCTTCTCATGCACTTCAGATTTTCACAAACCGATTTATTGTCAGTGTAGATCACCACAGGGATTTCAGTTTTTTGTAAATATCTTTTTACAACTCCGTCAACAAGCAGCCAAGGTGAATAGCGTTGTCGACACTATCCAAAATTGCCATGGCTTCAGCTGCAATAGTACTATGAACTATTTTTCGAATTTTCTTCGCTGACCAGTCAAGAGGACACAACGCTATGACTCTCCTTCGCCATTCGTTAAGAGGACAATACTACCAGCTGCACTAGAAACACCGTCAGATAAATTTGCCCATGAGGCATCAGAAAATAAGACGAAAATAAAGACAAATTCTCCAAAGGAACCCAAGCTTTGGAACAATATCCCACTTTTCCTCATTTTTGCTTTTCTGTTGGCTTTTTTCGCATCTATCAGATTCTGAACCCTTGGATGCTTAGTGTTCATGCTGAGTTGCAAACTGTCGAAGCCAACGTCCGGTCTGGTTTGTGTGCTGACCCAGTTTAGCTGACCAATAGCACCTCTGAGTCATTTAGTTTCCATCTCTGTAAGAAATCGGTCCTTATTCACGTTATGCTTATGTGACAAATCAATCTGGTCCATTTCATCAATGTAATCATCTTGATGGACGAATCTTCTTCTTCCGAAATATTGAGACCAATATACTTGAAGGACTCACGTTGTCTCTTTCCAACCTGGAAGTCCTGACATAATGGTTCGATGACTTTTCTTTTGAACATATCTGTCCCAGCAACCAGAAAATCATCCACATGAATGAGAAAAATCCCCTGAAGTAATCCGCCGCTAAATCACCGGAACAGCGCTTTGTTAAGAAGCGATTGTTTGCACTGAAGACTCCTTGATGCTGAAGAACCAATTCCTGGCAGCATCTCCTAGACCGTAGACAACCTTTTTCAATTTCCATACGAATCATAACTTCATCGGACGCCGTAGCGACAGGTTGTGTCAGCAAGCTCTCTGTTCCGTCTTCGTGCGCGATTTGCATTTTGTGTTTTACAGTGTGATTTAACATCGATCTGCTGTGACATTCTTATATCATTCTACTCCTTTTTCGACGACCTGCATGCTTCGACACATTGCATACCGTGACGTTACACAACTGACAAGTTTTCTTTGAATTTTGAATATCTGCTGCTGACTCACACGACCGACCGCGTGTCTCACCCGTGCTGTGCCTTTGTCCATCCTCCGTCAGCCAAGTCTCGCGATCTCAATTCTGTATTCATCTCGTCCTCGCTTCTACGTCCCCTCATTCTCCTATGTGATGGCTACGCATTCCTGATATGACGTCATCGCGAATTCAATACTCCCGTGCCAGCTTGCTTAACATGCGAAGGGATTTTCACATCGCTCGCCCGGTCAGAAGAGCGCTATGGTTTCACAGACTTTTGCCCTATCAGTATCTCACATCTTCTGTGCGACGCAATCTTCCTAACTGTCAACGTGTTCCTGATCTACCACCTGGTCTCACATCAGTGCCTCCCTTACCTAATGTGACTGCGAGTAATGATACTAATTCTGCCAAACCCCGTAAACAGAATAGACCTCAGTTTCCTACCCCTTCATTTTTGTCCTACAATGCCCGATCTCTTTTCAATAAGGTTGACGATCTTAAAATCAGAGTTAGTGACTGCAACCCTGATTTCATTTGTGTTACCGAAACCTGGTTTGACAGTAATATCCACGACAATGCAATATCCATTCCTGGCTATGATATTATTCGACAAGATCAAAATCCCAGAGGCGGTGAAGTGGCCATTTACTACAGAAATTGCTTTCACCTTTCTGTTGTAAGTGACAAATTGATAGATGACATTAATTCCAATATACTTGTATGTAACTCTTTTGATTTTGATGTGACGATAGTCGTAATTTATCATCCCTATTGAGCCACCGTCAAGGCCCATGATGTATTTTTATCTTTTCTCCAAAGTATACTAGACATATCTGAATCTAGTAATGTGGTTATTCTGGGAGATATTAATGATCTTCGGCTTGTTCTTGACAGCTTTTTGTTGTACAACAGTATGTCTCAGCTTGTTCAGCTGCCTACTAGAGGCCAGCATGTTCTTGACATTTTTGCTTCGACTCATCCTTACAAGTTTGAAACCCCCTCTCTATCCCACCTCTTGGTCGCTCAGACCATAAAGGTATTTTTGTAAAACCTTCTGTTCGCAAGCCTCCCATTGTCACTAAAGTCAAGGTTCGTTCATTTTTGCCGTCCTCCTGTGCCCAATGTTGTCAAGTTTTATCCTTAGTTGATTGGGAGAATTTTTTCTTTTCATTGATGATGTCAATATTTTAGCTGATGAACTTCAGAACTTTTTTCGGTTTTTGTACGTCACCTTCTTCCCGATAAAAAGTGTTAGGATGCGCAGTACTGATCCTATTTGGATCACTCCCTCTCTTAAAGTCCTCTCTGATCGTAGGGACAGAGCCTTCACTAATAGGAACACAGGGAATATTTGTCTCTTAGAGAGCAATTTTTGACTCAGCTTGCCAAAGCCAAGTCGAGCTATTTCTCTGGTATTTCTTCCTCTACTGAGTCCATGTGGAAATCAATAAATGCCCAAATCGGTTCGAGGAATTCCCGGTCTAATCTTCATACTGCTAATGACGTTTATTACCTTAATGACAGGTTTCATGCCACATTCTCTTCACCGGATATTCACCATTTTTCTTCAGATGATCAACCTTACTCTTCCAGCTTGAATTTGATTTCTGTTACCGAGCATGACATTATTCGCCATATTAAGAAATGTAAATCCAATTCTGAAGGACCTGATGGTGTTCCAGGTGTGTTTTTCCGTTCTGTCGCTGATTTTGTTGCTTTTCCTCTCAGCATCCTTTTTACTAGATGTCTGCAGTCCGGGATATTCCCTGACATTTGGAAATGCGCTAATTTTCTCCCACTTCCTAAGAAAGGAGGCTCAGACTTTAGGCCAATTTCTAGGCTATTCTTCTAAGCAAAGTTCTTGAAAGGTTATTCAGAGATTTGGTCATTTTGCCATCGTTGTGCAAAAGAATCCATCCTAGACAGTTCGGATTTTTTGCCGTATGGTTTTGGTGGGTGTACTAATGCCTTACTTGCCATCCGTCTTTCCATCTTACAGCATGTCACTACGAATTCTCACTGCTCAGTTTCTCTCTTTGCTGTCGATTTCAGAAAAGCTTTCGACAAAATTAGTCATTGTAAACTTTTGGAAAGCCTTTGTGATGACTTTTGCTGTTCTCCCGTCGTCCTTAATTGCATCAAAAGCTTCTTGGTCAATCGCAAGCAGCGCGTTGTTTCGAATGAAATTATTGCGCCATAGCGTTCGATTTCTAGTGGAGTTCCTCAAGGTTCAATTTTAGGACCTTTGCTTTTTTCCTTGTTTAAGGACGATTTGCCAGTTCTTGTGGGAACAAAAGTCATTGTATACGCCGATGATGTTACTTTGATTCGTTTTGACGGGTGTGGTGCTGATTTTCAGACAAATGTAAATGTCTTTTGCTCTTGGGCTTCTAACAAGAGTCTGTATGTTAACACAGATAAAACGAAATGCATGAAGCTGTCTAGAAGCAGCATTGATTTTCCCGCTCTAAATGTTTGTATCAATGACGAGTTGATTAATGAAGTTGACTCTTTGATGATTTTAGGTGTTTATTTTTCTTCCGATCTGCGATGGGACAATCAATTTAAGCATCTCTATAACAAATGCTGCCGCGCCATGTCCTTTGTAAAGCGTTTGCGTGGTAATGGCAGTAATGGAGATGTCATTTGGAAGGTCTTTGTGAATTTTGTCTTGTGTCACATTACATTCTGTTGGCCGGTCATCTGCGACTTAAATGCTAATTATTTTAGAAAATTTGAACAACTGTATCGTCTTGAGATCCGCTGGGCCAATGTTAGTCGTAGGCCTTCTCTTCGTCTTGTTCTTGATAAATGTTGTATTAAATTGATCAAGAAGATCGGTAATAATGTCAGTTTACACCCACTGTCTGAATTCTTTTCCTTGAGAGAAACATCACACAATGTTCGTCATGCCAGAGTTCTTTTGCCTATGAAACGATCGTCTGCCCTGTATAATAGATCGTTTGTTAAATTTTCTGTATATTCATGAATGCAAATTGTGCCATCTTGTCATACCGCTTTTGTATTTGACAACAACAAAGCATTATTATTATTATCCTTCGTCTCTAGCCTCTGGCGGTGGACTCAGAAAAATGTCTCTATCTATGCATTGACCCTGAAGAAAAGCTGCCTTAATATCGATGGATTCAATTTTCCATAGCTCATTTGCAGCCATTGCCAAAATCAGTCTCAATGTAGCTTTTGCAGCCGTCGGTGAATCTACTTGAATGTCACTTTGTTCCTCGAAACCTCGAACTACCAATCGTGCTTTGGGCATTTTCTCACCGGTCACTGAAACTTTCTCAGAATACACCCATCTGGTAAACAGTGTGTCCTGTCCCAGGTTATCCACTTTTGTGTACACATCAAAGTTTCCCAAATTTTCCAGCTCCTCAATTTTAGCGTCCTCTAAAGATGGTTCATACTTTGTGTCATCAGTAGCAAATACTTCATTTGTTGTCTCATTCTCTGTTCCTGTTTCTATTTCAAAATCAACATTCTGCAGATTAACCCCAAATTTCCCTCCGCCATCACTCTCAATGTTGAAATAGAAGCGATTTCGTCCACTTGCCTTTCCGCCTCTTCCTATTACAACTCCTGATTGAAGCCCTTCAGGAAGGAAGACCTTTAGTCTATCTCCCGAATTTGGCATGTTTTGCAACTGTTTTCGATTTGGCATCTCTTGTACATCTGTCGTTTCCGGATTTTCAACATTGTTCTCCACAGAATTTTCTTTGGAAACACATGGTATAGAAGACACTTCGCTATCTTCTGGACTTCTTGGGGATTTTTCCACACCACCGGTTTCGTCATTACCGGATAAAATCGTCTCCTGCGGATTATCCTTGTGTTTGTCCTTGTGTTTGTCATCTTGAAGAGGATGGGTACTTCTGTTTGGAACAAACTCTTGTCCAACTTTTACTAGCCTACACGTTGAAACCCTCAAAATCTGATCACCATGTCGAACAAAAACAATTTTGTTTTCCTGACCTATCACTGCTCCAGGTCCACTCCACCGGTTGCTGTCCTCTCGCTTGAAAAACACCTTTTCTCCAGTATGAAAGGCTTCATCAACGGTTCTGATTTGATGTCTTAGAGCTCATTTAATTCTTTCTGATGATTCTGCTTTCACAAATGCACGTCGAGCTACATGAAGAGCAGAGGTGCTTTGCCACGCTTTCACTACATACGAAATTTTCTAATGCAGGAATTCTGTCATTCAACGCGGATGGAAAATTTATGTTCTGTCCGTAAACCATCTCGCAAGGTGAAAAGCCGTCGTGATTCACTATTGCTGTTCATTTCTGGATCATCTTCTAGTATTTTACTAACTGCGGCATGTGTAACGACATGATTTCTCTCACAACTGCCATTTGACTATGGAGATTCAGCGCCAGTAGTACGAATTTCAAAATTAAAGTGCTGCGCCGTTTCTCGGAATATCTCCTTGCAGAATTCTCCACCATTGTCTGTGTGAAATCTCTCAGGTGCTCCTAAGCCAGACGCAGTCCACATTGTTATCACGTTCTCAACGATAACCGCTAGCAACTTCCTAGTTATCATCCTTGCCAAGGAGAATCTAGTGTGAGGATCAATCAAATGCAAGAAATACGTAACCTTTTCGAAACTCCTTTAAGTCCATTGCCACCGTTCCGTTGAATTTAGTTGCAAGGGGAAGACAAACAACCGGGCAGGGAGGAGTTTTCTTTTATCTCTTGCAAACATCACAATTAGTTGAAACCGACACAATCTGATCCTCAATCTCATCATCGCATATTTCTGCGTTAACCATCAATTGCTTCAGACTTTTGGGCGATGGATGCGCAAATTGACGGTGTAGTTTCTGTACAATCTTCTTCTTTTCCATTGGCGTCTTTTCCTCGATTGACATGTAGACTCCGATTGGAACTTAATTTACATGCAGTGGGATACAATAATGTCCTGAGTTCGTAGTGTCTAAATCAATTCTGGTTCCAAAAATATTTGCTGTGTCATTCAGAAGGTCAAGTTGAACTCCAAGTCGTTTCATGTCTGGTTTACTTAGAAGTAACGGTATGTCGCTGTTCACAACATCTGTGGTTATCGTGGTACGCTTTCCAACAATCGTCACTGGTATTTTCATTTTTTCGATGGATTCGTGTTTCGTCTCACCGCCGAATTTGAAAGTCGTGTCACCTGGAAAGTGGAGTACTTCTTGCCGCTCTTCTTCAGAAAGAGATTCGAGAAAAGTATCTCTCCAAGCTTTTCCGTTTAGTTTTAGCTTTTCCAACAGTTTTCGTGTAGGCACTATTCAAAATTGCTGCATTTGCTGCCTCACACATCAGAATCTGCTTATTAACTAAAGACAAGTCACTCACTTTCATAACTTCTTTCACTGGATTGTCTTTTTTTAATGAATCTGTGTGCTCTACAGCGTCCGGACAGTCTCTTCTGAAATGTGTGATTGATTCACAAATGCTGCATCTCATTATGTGTCCGGAAGAATCAGTTGGATTTGTCTTGCACAATTGAGTACCCCTGCTTCTCGGTTCGATGAAACTTCCTTGAAATCTTCTCTGAGAATTCTTGTAAAACCCATGAGGACGGTTTCTGTCCATTCCACGGTTTCCGCATCTGCCAAAATATCCCATGTTAGCTCCCCGATGATTTCTGAATTCTCTGGTTGCATAAACTTCGTCAGCTGATTCCGCATTCGCATTTTCCTCTTTAATTTGCAATTCCTCTAAACGAGCTGTGGTATTTTACTGGGAAATAGCCCCGTTATCCATGTGAAATTTCCTCAACACCATCTTCATTTGTGAAAAAATTTCATCCCGTTTATAATTGTCCACAGCAGTAAGGACTATTTGACGATCACTGTGACACAAGTTTGTTCCGTTGAGTAACTGCATACTAAAAATTACATCCGGCAAGGCGGTCATTGACTTCTTCAAAGTGTTAGCTTTCTTCTCGAATTCAATAATGTACTCTGACATTCTTTCGCTCGTCTTATGATAGCCAATGAAATCTGTCCACGACTCACATACAACCACAGAATTAAATATTTTGTTTATCTCCTTCGGTTTGCTAGAAGTGTGATTAATACGAAATTGACGGGACATAGAGGAACCTATTAAGTGGGCAAAAAGGAATTCCTTATACCTTAAAGAAATAGGAAAAAAAGTCGTGCGTCGCTTGCGGATTAATGTGAGTTCCAGCAAAGTGCTTCGATTGCCAAAATTCCGTCAGATTCGAAGAATTCAGATCATTGCGCACAAGTTTTCTCCATAATATTGGCCCTTCCGATCATTATTAAAGAAAGTAGCAGGCGTACGAAAATTAGTTCACTTGATGTTTTCACATTCTCTCCTCGGCATTGCTCACTGTATAGAAGTGCATACATTGAATCGAAGCCAGACATCGATGTGTGTTTCGGTGTGTGCGAAGTGATATCACAGCACGCACGCATATCTCACTGGCTCTGGTGCCCTCTGCAGACAGCTTATTGTTTGCCATTTCCAATAGCAAGCGATACACGAATTATCCATTCGAGAAGGAGCTAATTCCGTGATGTGCCATTTCGATATTAGAGTTACATACAGTTCTTCCTTTCTAGGAAACCGAAGCGCGCGCAGATAAATCTAATTCTGTGCATACAACACTCAAATCATCTTTCTGGAAGCTCATATCTAATTCATGAAGAATTTCTACAATCCCAGTTTCACAGTTGATGTCAACATCTCCGTTTTGAATGGCCAGTCTAATTTTCTCCCTAGCCCCAGAAGGATCGTCAATAGGAAGAGAAATCAAAATCAGTCTACCACGCTTGTCTTCTGGCACTGTTGTCTATTCGTCCCATAATTGGACTTCGAATTTCCACGCTTCGTAGCTACGTTTGTCGGATCTCCATGTGGGCTGGGCCTTCATCTCCATCTTCTCCAAAAAATCGTGTGAATCGGACATTTTCGTATCCACTCTGCTGCCATGAAAAGTTCACACGTAGGTACATAAATTGAGAGAGAGAATGATGTCTAGTACCAAAGCAGCAGGTTTATTGATATACAAAAACAGGCCCCACCAATCTGGAAGGGAATGGAAAGCGGACGATACAATTGGATCATGTCCACGCTACTTATGAAAGCAGATGCATGAAAAGAATATAAAATTGTACTTCATGAGTTAACACCCCCTCCCCACTCACAGCTCTTTTTGGTTCCCCTTTCACATTTTTTCATGATTGAAAAGAAATCATCTCTGTTCATTTTAGAAAGTTATTCATTACGGATATGATAACATTGAATGGAGCAAGCACTTTGATGTGGGAGTGTATAATTGAAACATTTGAGATTTAAACGGTTTGATGAATGAATCGCAATCGTAACTAAGTTAACATGAATCTCGATAGCATTCAACATGACTACAGGATGCAGTGTTAGCGTGGTCATGCAAAAACGTGGTCTTCTTCACAGTAGATGTTTCTGTGAAAGTGGACATCGGTCCTCATATCAAGGGTGCAGATGTGGAGCGAATGTACTGTAGGCAGTAGAAATAGACAGCAGCTGAAAATTTCAACTTGACTTAAACACAAATCCTACCTAGATATTCACCGCTTTGTGCATTTAATGTTGGACTAATGAATATATGTGCGATCAAGAGCGAGAATAACTTCTTCGGATACAAATTGTATTGGTTGCACACAACGTTTCGCTTAGGCAAGCTTGTTCACGTGTGAATATTCGACACAGAGATTCGCAAAGTTACAGCAATGAGATATGTTTACAACAAAAGGTCAAAACTAGGGAAAATAATACATCACGTACAATAGGCCTAAGCTACATAATACTCACAAAGTTTGAAAAGTAAGATAGTCATAAGATAAAATACAAGAAAAGAAGTAAATATTCACAAATAAAATCAAGAACTGTACATTAGATTACGTCCCACACAATGGTTCATCAGAAGAGAAGGATCGACCTTGGAAATGTACTTAGATTCCAATTAACACCTCCTAGTGACACTTCTGAGATTATCATGAAGAATCCTCCATATAACTGAACTCGTAGAAATGTCAGTGTTGTGTGCATCACGAAAATGTAATTTCACTGCTGAAATATTATCCTTAAAAATGTGTTCACGGAGTCTGGTCTGTACTGACCGACCTGTTTCACCAATATACACTTGATTACAAACTTTACAAGTGATTTCATAAATCAAGAACTTTTTGTGACATCTATTTGGATGAAGCGCACAGGCACAAGTATTACAGTCACTATTGCATTGCTTCCTTTCCTTTGGAGGATGCAGTAAAGTCTTTAAATTATTGCCACCATTAAAAGAAAATTTCATTTTGTCTTGCAGACCAGTCCTTCTTAAAAGGGAATTCATCTTACGTTTATTAACCTCATCTACATAAGGGACTTTCAAGAAGAATGGTCTATGAGTGTTGGACGGAGGATTCGAATTTGCTCCATATTGCCTTTCTTTGGAGTTAAATTTCACCAGAGAATTCTGAATGAAGTCGTTCGGATAGCCGTTGGCGATAAGCCTGTTGATCACCTTATCCACAGAATAATTAAAATTTTCTCGGTTAGTAGATGTCGTTTTGGCCCGGTGAAATTCTCCCACAACTATGGCTCTCTTTTGCGAAATGAGTCCATTTGAAGTTCACGGATATATTGAACCACTATGAAAACTCTTCATAAAAAGGCGTGTTTGAAATTTGCCACCAAACTTTTTGATTTCACAATCAAGAAAGGGTAGCCAGCCAACACTACTCCGTGACTCACAGGTAAATTTGATAGACTTGCTTACCCCGTTACATTTAAGTAATATCTGATCCAATGAAATTCCATCAGGCCAAATAATAAAAATGTCATCTATGTAGCGTTTCCATAGAATGGTATCAGGGATGCTCCTCAAAACGCATTTTTCGATATAATTCATGTAAATAATAGCCACTGTAGGGGCCAAGGGGTTTCCCATAGATAGACCATTAATCTGCTTGAATGTCATCTGCTCAAATATAATATAGTCATTTTCCAAAGATAGTTTTATGAGGTCCCACTGATCCGGAACGTGAATTTGTATCAACAAATCATTCATAAATGAAAAGGAAGAAAGGAATTCCTCTAGAATAGTGTAAATACCATATTCTTCCTCGGAATCCATCCTGGGAATGCTGCCATAAAGATTTGCTATGTCAAGGGACGCAAAGCTAGTACTTTCAGAAGCATCGACCTCCCTGATCCAGTTGACGAAGGTAATTGTATCAGGGACATGAGCTTGGACCGCCTTAAGGCAGTTAGACAGTTTGCCAGCCACTTCTCGAGCCAAGAAAGTCCCAGGTCTGTCAGTAGCCGCCACGATTGGTCTGCCCTTTAATGGTCCATTTTTGTGATTTTTAGGAAGAATATATGTGGACGACAGAGAAGGCTCCGAACATTTGCATCTCATCAGCCAACCATAAACCATTTGCTGATTATCTTTATATTTATTACCAATACATGTCAAGGCCTTGTTGAATTTACCTTGTCTCGTCGAAGGCAATATCTCCCTGACTCTCTCAAAATTATTGGTGTCAATAGTAGCTTCCCGATGCATCTGCTTGTACTTTTCTTCTGTAATTGCAATAAGTTTGGATGTTTTGTCACTCGGAATTATAATTGTGCCATTGTCCTTCAAACTTTTTACTTCATCCATCATGCGTTTGGTAAAACTCCTGTCTTGAGATTTGAAATTAGACAGCTGCAATATCTGGACCTGGGACTTTCTTGGCTCGAGAAGTGGCTGGCAAACTGTCTAACTGCCTTAAGGCGGTCGAAGCTCATGTCCCTGATACAATTACCTTCGTCAACTGGATCAGGGAGGTCGATGCTTCTGAAAGTACTAGCTTTGCGTCCCTTGACATAGCAAATCTTTATGGCAGCATTCCCAGGATGGATTCCGAGGAAGAATATGGTATTTACACTATTCTAGAGGAATTCCTTTCTTCCTTTTCATTTATGAATGATTTGTTGATACAAATTCACGTTCCGGATCTGTGGGACCTCATAAAACTATCTTTGGAAAATGACTATATTATATTTGAGCAGATGACATTCAAGCAGATTAATGGTCTATCTATGGGAAACCCCTTGGCCCCTACAGTGGCTATTATTTACATGAATTATATCGAAAAATGCGTTTTGAGGAGCATCCCCGATACCATTCTATGGAAACGCTACATAGATGACATTTTTGTTATTTGGCCTGATGGAATTTCATTGGATCAGATATTACTTAAATGTAACGGGGTAAGCAAGTCTATCAAATTTACCTGTGAGTCACGGAGTAGTGTTGGCTGGCTACCCTTTCTTGATTGTGAAATCAAAAAGTTTGGTGGCAAATTTCAAACACGCCTTTTTATGAAGAGTTTTCATAGTGGTTCAATATATCCGTGAACTTCAAATGGACCCATTTCGCAAAAGAGAGCCATAGTTGTGGGAGAATTTCACCGGGCCAAAACGAGATCTACTAACCGAGAAAATTTTAATTATTCTGTGGATAAGGTGATCAACAGGCTTATCGCCAACGGCTATCCGAACGACTTCATTCAGAATTCTCTGGTGAAATTTAACTCCAAAGAAAGGCAATATGGAGCAAATTCGAATCCTCCGTCCAACTCTCATAGACCATTCTTCTTGAAAGTCCCTTATGTAGATGAGGTTAATAAACGTAAGATGAATTCCCTTTTAAGAAGGACTGGTCTGCAAGACAAAATGAAATTTTCTTTTAATGGTGGCAATAATTTAAAGACTTTACTGCATCCTCCAAAGGAAAGGAAGCAATGCAATAGTGACTGTAATACTTGTGCCTGTGCGCTTCATCCAAATAGATGTCACAAAAAGTTCTTGATTTATGAAATCACTTGTAAAGTTTGTAATCAAGTGTATATTGTTGAAACAGGTCGGTCAGTACAGACCAGACTCCGTGAACACATTTTTAAGGATAATAATTCTGCAGTGAAAATTACATTTTCGTGATGCACACAACACTGACATTTCTACGAGTTCAGTTATATGGAGGATTCTTCATGATAATTCTCAGAAGTGTCACTAGGAGGTGTTAATTGGAATCTAAGTACATTTCCAAGGTCGATCCTTCTCTTCTGATGAACCATTGTGTGGGACGTAATCTAATGTACAGTTCTTGATTTTATTTGTGAATATTTACTTCTTTTCTTGTATTTTATCTTATGACTATCTTACTTTTCAAACTTTGTGAGTATCATGTAGCTTAGGCCTATTGTACGTGATGTATTATTTTCCCTAGTTTTGACCTTTTGTTGTAAACATATCTCATTGCTGTAACTTTGCGAATCTCTGTGTCGAATATTCACACGTGAACAAGCTTGCCTAAGCGAAACGTTGTGTGCAACCAATACAATATGTATCCGAAGAAGTTATTCTCGCTCTTGATCTAACATTACCGGATACGT
>CAJQUW010013396.1:0-15594 GCA_907163375.1 Prostheceraeus crozeri
ACCAATAACATCATTTGCAGAGTAGAATATCTTGCTAGTAAAGATTGTCTTTGTGAATAATTGAAACAGGAACTGATGTGTAAATGGAATGTTTTTTAATGTATTACAATCCTCAACAAGTATGGTTGTATAGTAAGTTTGATAATCTCTATTACAAAAGTGCCAAATAGAAAACCAATCACAGACACGCTTGATGACTCATCATGAACGATATACAGTGACTGTTGAAATTATTTCTTCATCACAAGGGACAAAATGTAGTTTCAAGGGTATATAGCATGTAGAAACACATGACAATATGAGAACATGGTAGATGAGAAGGGATTTTCCGTCAAAAACATCCTAATGACAGTTCGTTCTACCATTTTAGTTTCTAAAGTCTCAGTTTTAATTTCTTTCTGAAGTCATTTCATTTGTTAGAACATTTTTGATAGTTCTATTGAAGGTTTCAATTTTTTTATCTCCGTTCAGAAAGTTTCCAATTTCATCCTCCTAATTTCCTGTTCTTTTTTAATGTAGCATTGAGAAATCTTCTACTCAACTACGATCCAAGTTAGCATTTTGGTATGCTCATCAGATCCATTAGGATCGTTCAACTTAATCCACCAGTTTGATCTTTTCATTTTGATTTGTACAGTTTCTATAGCCTTTAGAGAATAACCAAGGTCTCTTGCAAAATCATGAAATTGGGAAACTAAACATCATGCAACTTCACGTATTTATAACGTAACTAGGTTATGAAAATAAATAAAAATTGTCATCATAGTCACATGGTCGCATTCGAGCAAGCAGTCTCAAAACCACACCCACTGTTTAAGATACCGAAATAGATGTTAGCAATCCCTTATTCTAATGCACCATAACTCTATTTCAATTTCGGAACAAGCCCGGTCCCGTAATCATTGAGTATGATCTCAATTGCCTATCTATCGGAACGCGTTCCTATTTACATGTTCCTATCATGTCGCCATCCATTCGCAATTTCGTACATGTTCTATATCTGTCGCATTCGCAATTCGGAACATGTTCGCATTGGCAATTGGAACACATGTTCCAATCTTGTTCGCCATACACTATCAATGCGTCCGCACATCTCTCTTCTATCAAATCATTTATTCTCGTGCATAGCTGTCATTGTCTTGATATCAACTTTCTCCGTCAAACAAAAGCACAGAGACAGCAGTGCATACAAAGCTTATAATAGTTGAGGGAATGAACCGTGATAGTGAAAAAAAGGATTGTCTTTTTCAGTGATTTAGTAGAGAAGACAAGCCTTCCCAGCTTCGATCACACCTGCGCGCCAAAGGTCACATCAGAGACAAAAATGAAATACTAGTTTGTCTGAGAACATTGCCTCTTATCCTCACGTTAATCGTGTGTAGCTCCTCTAAAGAGGATATTAAAATTGAAAGTGTACTCATATTTTTTGGAAAAGGATGGGGATTTTCCTGTCTGGTAGAGATTGGGGAAAACCGTGTAAAGCACACATCAAGAAGATGGGAGGAGCCGAGTCGCATGCATCCAACTGAAAGTGACATTTGATAAACTTTCATCGAAAATGATTGATAATTGATACACCAATGATCACTAAATATCGATTCATGAAAGCCTACAATGATCTGTGATTGCCAGTTTTTTCAAAAAAAATTAGGCTATATATACTTGCCACCCGGAGCCGGCCTCGGAGTCCTATCAACCCCCGGAGTCGGAGTCAGTGTGTCGACTCCCTGTGTCAAACACATGAAAAACATCGAATGAAAAATTGTGAATTCCATATCATATAGAATATATGTCGACTCCAGCATAATTCTATCATGTGTGCATGTCAAACTCTTAGAAAGATATTTTTATATCGGAAAAAAATTCGTCCTTTTCGCACAACTTCTAAACGTCCATTCACAACGGACGCGGCGCGTCCACGCGCGTCAGAATTTTCGTTCAGAACCTTAATAAACCTACATGCATGGGATTGTTCACAGAGATGTGCGGGACCGCTGTAGTGAATGGACTCTAAACGCTACAACACATCTGATATCCATGTTATCGAAGAGAATCGCATGTGGCGATCGTATAAAAATCCAACCTCTATGACTATTGGAATTAAATATCATATCTCGTTGAAGTGTCGGACTCAAAAAGTATGAACCGTCCAGGGCCTTACTCGTCTACGTCATAATTCCTTCCTGAAATAGGGCCTACATATCTTACAAATTGGGAGATCTGTAACAGGATGCCAATCAAATACAAAGTTTTTCTATCTCACATGAGTTTTCAGTCTTCTTGCCTTCCGTGCTGAATTTTTCACTGACCATAATTTATGAAATTGCTTTTAAATAAATTTGTCATGAAATCTTTTCCTAAGTGTGAAGTAGCTGTTGATGATGAGTAAGCGGCGTTATTTTCGCGAAGTGGTCCTGTCATCAATAAGATTTTGATGAAAAAAACTGGTCTTCAGTTTTGAGAAATGAACTGGTCAGTCACTTTGAGATTTAATAAGAACACGTGCTCTGTCTCCCTTTTCACGTGTCCATTCGATTTCCACTTCAAAGAAAATGGTCCAGCGTGAAATCTCGACTTCATGAATGACTTTAATGATGTGCTTGACAACCTCGGTTTCAATAATAAAAATGAATCTTTTTTAATTTTCTGTCACTTTTTACAATTTGAAATTGAAGCTATGAACAATAATCAGAAAATGTGGTCATCGCAGCCAGTTTCGAATCTGCTACAAATCTCAACGACCGGAAATTTTCTTGCGACTATGTTGTTCCGAATTCGGTCTCCCCGTGTCACGCACTTAGGCACTCAATTTTTGCGCGCATAATATTCAATTAGATTGTGTGCGACCTTTTTTTATACATTGTGGACTTTAATTGCAACACTATCTGCTATTGTTATTAGTCACTATTTTACCTTCGGCTTGTGAAAAAATTATTTATCGATTATTATGCGTGGAGAGTGCATGAAATGACGACTTAAACGCAGTTATATATTTATCTATCATCATTTTTGTCATCACATAGTACTTACAAAACAGTAGCGATGGGCATGAATATTCAGTGTGTGACATTGGCACGCGTAATTACGGGGCACCCCAAACATTCGTGGTTAAGGGCAGCTTATACTTCTACGTGCGTGTACATAAGCGCTGCACCAAGAGTCAACAATCACGTGATCTGATGCTGTCGCGCGGACGATTTCTACACGTCGTCTACGGTTGTCTACGGTATAGATAGCTCATAGATATGCAAGTTATATTAATTCTAATAGAAGTCACATGATGTTCTGTGGGTATTGATTTCTATATGAAAAATATCTTCCTCAAAGATATTTGATCCCTTCATGTACAGCTACAAATATTCAGTACTGCATGATTGAAATGAAAGCTGTTTGGTTATTTTCAGCAATAGTGAAAGACTTCTCCATGATGGTTATCATTTAATTAGGTGAAGCATTGGAAGAAGTAAATGAAAATGTTTTGGAAGAAATGAAATAGGAAAATACGAAATTTCTGGCGTCCAGTTACAAAACGCTTCTGCTAAAGGTTGATCCAGTCATCACCAAATTGTTGTTGTTGATCATCTGCAGCAGAAAAACTTCACCATGATGATTTTCGTTTAAGTGAAGAATTGCAAGTAAGCTAGCTTTTCCATTCAGTTGTTGTTCTTTTCATCTTTTTTGGATTTCGAGCTTTTTGCTTTGCATGTGCATTACACGCTCATCCTCAAATGCAATCACTCCAATGTTGATTATGGTAATGAAGATGTGTATTGGCTTCAAAATGAAACTTTGTTTGCTAATTTCTGTTGGATAATTAGAGGGTTGTGCTACTTTAAAATTTAGTCACGTTTTTTTATGCCGCACCCTGTACAGCCTTGTGCATCCAAAAACAAATCGTTTCCTCTCTTGCTTTAGCTTGGTAGATATCTAGGCCTATACGTTAGTTCCGTCCATCATTCCGTTCTTTTGTTCTTTTGAACTGTTGTCATTTCGCTGAGTAAGTATCGATTTCATTACTGCATTACTGTCAGTTAACCGGTGTCCATCCCTAAGAAGAGGCGGCGAAAGCGTTCAGGTGATGCTTTTCCATTTTTCTAACTTTATATTTCGATAAAGTATGAACTCGAGAATAGTTGTGTTTGTGGTCTGCAAATTTATCAACGACACACATTTTCAGTTATTTGAAGTGAATAGCCAATTAAAATGCCGTTTATCAGTCATGTAATCATATTTTAGTCATATCAGTTATTTAGTCTATAGACT
Source organism: Prostheceraeus crozeri (assembly GCA_907163375.1). Lineage (NCBI taxonomy): Eukaryota > Metazoa > Platyhelminthes > Polycladida > Euryleptidae > Prostheceraeus > Prostheceraeus crozeri. Next base: position 4,264 of record CAJQUW010013396.1, read on the forward strand.
ATCAAACAATAGCTATCGTAGTGAATGCTGTGCCGCATTATTTCATTGATGCCGTTTCATAGTCGGCGACAGTGGTCATTGTTGCCGGCTTCTGAATTAAAAACCAATGTATACAGCCAAGAACTTCCACAGACTTCTGCATGTACATGAACCATAGGACGCATTCACTGCAATAGAAATCAAGCCTAGCTTTTTCAAGCATCAATGATCCTTACAGCTTCGGCCGCCTTTCGGATTAATATATTAATATAATTTAACTAATTAATAATTAATTAGTAATTAATAATATTAATATAGATTAATATATTGTATAGATTGCATGTAATATTAAGAATATGTGGCATCCATAGAGCAATTGTGAACTATCTATGGAAAATTTAAGAGTGGTCAGGAGCAGAATTTAAATATAATTGCAGCGGAATTGGCGTTTTTTGTGTTTGCTGCGGATCTTTCATCTTCACATGTCGGTGCACGTGTTTTAAGGATAAGAAGACTTCGTGACACTTTCATTTCCAGCCGGTGTGTATAGCTGGTGAAAAGTTTATCTCCTTGTCACCTTCATCGGCAGGTAAATAAATACTTCTATCCTTCGTATCAACAGTTTGTCAGGACTCCACGGGAGACCGAATGCGCGGATAGAAGAGCCGGTAGGTCCCTGCTAATGTTCCTTTCATCACTAATAATTATCCAATTGTTCAAGTTGTTGAGACAAACGTCACTGGAGGAGATTTGGCGGTGCACAGCTCAGGAGAATTGAGTTCTGTCGGATAGTGCGGGAGAATGGCATATTCGGGGGTAGATGAATGAAATGTGTAATGATAAATTTCAACAGTTTAAGTTGCTGCAATGTTTCAATTTCGATTTCTCAATGTTCGAAGAGCCACATTTTGAAGGAAGAATCAAAACTGAATCAGAAAGCACCCGCTATAGATCGCGTTCGGGCTTTTAAATGGTTTCGGACTTTTTTTACGGAATAAATTTGATTGAGAGTTGTTGAAGCCGTTAATATGCTTGGCAGGAGAGTGGACTGCTTTCAGCATTATAATGAACGTAGTCTATGCTGTCCATATACCGCGCCTCCACATCCACGCAAAAGGCTTCCTCCGCTTCCATGCAAAAGTATTCGTCCGCTTCCATGGAAATACCTCCCTCTCCTCCATGCAAAAGGCTTCCTCCGCCTCCATGCAAAAAACTTCCTCCACCTCCATAGAAAGACTTCCTCCGCCTCCATGCAAAAGGCTTCCTCCGCCTCCATACAAAAGGCTTCCTCCGCCTCCATGCAAAAGGCTTCCTCCGCCTCCATGCAAAAGTCTTCCTCCGGCTCCATGTAAAAGCTCTCCTTCTCCTCCATGCAAAAGGCTTCCTCCGCCTCCATACAAAAGGCTTCCTCCGCCTCCATGCAAAAGGCTTCCTCCGCCTCCATGCAAAAGTCTTCCTCCGGCTCCATGTAAAAGCTCTCCTTCTCCTCCATGCAAAAGGCTTCCTCCGCCTCCATGTAAAAGCCCTCCTTCTCCTCCATGCAAAAGGCTTCCTCCGCCGCCATGGAAAGACCTCCTTCTCCTCTGAGCCCCCTCAGCATCCTGCAACATTACAGAATGATGGTAACACAAAATTGTGTTTCCTTAGCAAGCGTTTGAATACTACTGATTCAAGAAATCTGAAAGAAGTGATGTTGCACTTTGAACAGTTTCAAATTCATGTTTTCATCGTGTGGTGGCAATAACTTTCCGGAAACAAGGTTTGATGATATTTCTGATGACGAAAGTCTCTCAACGAGAATGAGAAGTGTAATTGATGAAACGAAACCCCCTGCTGTTGGTGAGCGCGACTAGGTAAGATGAAAGCCCGGTTACCGACTATTTGATCTGCCCGCTCAGACGTTCGACTCGATTGGACGATTTTAACAAGCAACGAAGTATGATAAGTACGATTGGCGAATATCCGATTCGATCATCATTTTTCCTCATTGATATCGATTGTTATTCCGATTCCTTTGTCGACTGTTGTTCCAATTCTCAGATATCTTTGTCGATTGCTGTTCCAATTCTCCGATTCCCTTGTCGAATGTTGCTCCAATTCTCCGATTCCCTTGTCGAATGTTGCTCCAATTCTCCGATTCCCTTGACGAGTGCTGTTCCAATTCTCCGATTCCTTCGACGATTGTTGTTCCGATTCTCCGATTCCTTTGACGATTGTTGTTCCACTTCTCCGATTCCTTTGTCGAGTGTTGTTCCAATTCTCCGATATCTTTGTCGATTGTTGTTCCGATTCGATTCTCCAATTCCTTTGTCGATTGTTGTTCCAATTCTCCGATATTTTTGTCGATTGCTGTTCCGATTCGATTCTCCGATTCCTTTGTCGAGTGTTGTTCCAATTCTCCGATTCTTTTGTCGATTGTTGTTCCGATTCTCCGATATCTTTGTCGATTGTTGTTCCGATTCTCCGATTCTTTTGTCGAGTGTTGTTCCAATTCTCCGATATCTTTGTCGATTGTTGTTCCGATTCGATTCTCCAATTCCTTTGTCGATTGTTGTTCCGATTTGATTCTCCGATTCCTTTGACGATTGTTGACACAATTCTCCGATATCTTTGTCGATTGTTGCTCTGATTCTCCGATACCTTTGTCGAGTGCTGTTCCAATTCTCCGATATCTTTGTCGACTGTTGTTCCAATTCTCCGATATCTTTGTCGATTGTTGCTCCGATTCGATTCTCCGATATCTTTGTCGACTGTTGTTCCAATTCTCCGATATCTTTGTCGGTTGTTGCTCCGATTTGATTCTCCGATTCTTTTGACGATTGTTGTTCCAATTCTCCGATTCCCTTGTCGAGTGTTGTTACAGCTCTCCGATTACTTTGACAATTGTTGCTCCAATTCTCCGATTCCTTTGACTATTGTTGTTCCGATTTGATTCTCCGATTCCTTTGACGATTGTTGTTCCGATTTGATTCTCCGATTCCTTTTCGATTGTTGTTCCAATTCTCCGATATCTTTGTCGATTGTTGTTCCGATTCTCCAATATCTTTGTCGATGGTTGTTCCAATTCTCCGATTCCTTTGACAATTGTTGTTCCAATTCTCCGATTCCTTTAACGATTGTTGTTCCAATTCTCCGATATCTTTGTCGATTGCTGTTCCGATTTTTATTCTCCGATTCCTTTGACTATTGTTCTTCCGATTTGATTCTCCGATTCCTTTGACGATTGTTGTTCCGATTTGATTCTCCGATTTCTTTGTCGAGTGTTGTTCCAATTCTCCGATATCTTTATCGAGTGTTGTTACAATTCTCCGATTCCTTTGTCGATTGTCATCCCGATTCTCCGATTCCTTTGACGATTGTTGTTTCAATTCTCTGATATCTTTGTCGATTGTTGTTCCGATTTGATTCTCCGATTCCTTTGTCGAGTGTTGTTACAATTCTCCGATTCCTTTGTCGATTGTTGCTCCGATTCTCCGATTCCTTTGTCGATTGTTGTTCCGATTCGATTCTCTGATTCCTTTGACTATTGTTGTTCCAATTCCCCGATATCTTTGTCGACTGTTGTTCGGATTTGATTCTCCGATTCCTTTGTCGATTGTTGTTCAAATACTCCGATATCTTTGTAGATTGTTGTTCCGATTCCATTCTCCAATTCCTTTGTCGATTGTTGTTCCGATTTGATTCTCCGATTCCTTTGTCGATTGTCATCCCGATTCTCCGATTCCTTTGACGATTGTTGTTTCAATTCTCTGATATCTTTGTCGATTGTTGTTCCGATTTGATTCTCCGATTCCTTTGTCGATTGTTGTTCCGATTCTCCGATTCGTTTGTCGATTGTTGTTCCGATTCTCCGATTCGTTTGTCGATTGTTGTTCCGATTAGATGCTCCGATTCCTTTGTCGACTGTTGTTCCAATTCTCCGATATCTTTGTCGATTGTTGTTCCGATTCGATTCTCCGATTCCTTCGTCGATTGTTGTTCCAATTCTCCGATTCCTTTGTCGATTGTTGTTCCAGTTCCCCGATTCCTTTGTCGAGTGTTGTTCCAATTCTCCGATTCCTTTGTCGATTGTTGTTCCACTTCTCCGAGTCCTTTGTCTATTGTTGTTCCGATTCGATTCTCCGATTCCTTTGTCGATTGTTGTTCCAATTCTCCGAGTCCTTTGTCGATTGTTGTTCCAATTCCCCGATATCTTTGTCGATTATTATTCCGATTTCCTTGTCGATTGTTGTTCCGACTCTCCTATTCCTTTTTAGCGACTGCTATTCCCATTTGATTCTCCGATTCCTCTGGCGTGCTTAGAACTGTGTTCGGATAGTTGGATGTTTTAGTCCGATTATTTTATCGTGATCTAGTACAGGACTGTGCCGGAGGGTGTACATCCCAGTTATCTTCCGCACTCTTTTGCTAGGTCACGTGACTCACTTGAATTCGTACAATATGCAATCTACACTGTAAACGGTTGACTGAAAATTGACAGACATTTATCCTACGAAATCTATTTTGTCAATCATTGTTAGTTCTTGTAGGATGATTGCTACTGAACACCTACAATATCTGACAAAAAGCGACAAAATGAATAACAATGAATTATAGCTTAGATTATATCAAAAATGTAGGTGACTAATTAGATTATGTCAAAATAAATCATGGTTTTGCCACACAATAATTCAGATTGCCCAAAAGTCAAACCATCACTAATCGAAAAAATCAATCAATATTCAACAGTTTTTGTTTAGTTAATTTGCACACAAAGCATCTGCTTCGATGTCGGTGGAGAACCTACAAATTCGTCGGATATCGCAGGATATTGGAGGTGACAATCGTCGGTTGATTTTGTCAGTAATTTTGTAGGATAATTGTCGGTCTACGGTTTACAGTGTATCGTCCGTTTAGTAACAAGGAAAAGCTTACAAGCAATTTCCAACCAATGATCTGTGAAAAACAAGTTGTTTTGAGTAATTAGTTTTGAAAATTGTTTAATCACTCGCCACATGACTGTTTTGACAGATGGTATTATGTTATCAAAATCAATCTCCACTTTTGGACATTGTATCAGTGAAATCGGGAATTGTTCTATCAATCAATGTTTTAATAAGTCACTTCCTGATTACCTGAGAAATTCTTCTATTTGATGTAAATTCTCTTTCACAAAATACAGAGACTTAGAACTCCTGAAAGTGTTCATTTGAAATTGACAGAAAGTTTTCTCTTAGAAGTCTTGTGAAAGAGAATCTTGGTGCATTAAAGCAGAAGAGGATGAAGTTCGGAAAGACACCTTGTCAAGGATCACATTCCGGCCCTCAACATTTCAACGGTTTTCTCAAGTGAACTCTTTCCCCTCTGAGATGGTCAGAGATCTTCGCGACATTAATGTGAAATCCGATAACAACATCGAGATCTTCTAAACAGTTAATTACAGAGTTAGAAACGACCCTTCCTCGGAACTTACCTCTCCTTCTCATTAATCATCTCTAAAGTAAGACCACAACTCCAATTAGAAACACGAGGAGGCCTTGTTTTACAACAAGAAGACTTCAGTAAAGGAATTATTTGAAAGATTATCGCGATAAAATTTCCACGTAACTAATCAAGAACAAACAATTCACAGAAGTAATACGGACATGATAATGATTGGAAAATATGGCACAATTGCTTTTTAGATATTGTTTGTCAAACTGTGGCCGCATTCAGAGTTTTTTTCTTCCTCACAGAGTTTGCCCGTGCTAATGAGACGACGCGCCCAAGGATTTGATGAGGGCCAAGCGTCAATTATATTCCTCATCTGCTGACGGCGAACATCTGTCCGCGTGGGGAGAGGCGTTACTGAGCACCCGAGGACAATACCTGTGTGAGAATTGTTGTGAGGATTGAGATAAACATTGTTTTGAGCAATCAATCAAATTGATAGATGATTTTTTCTGAAGATTCTTTCAGAGGCAGTGTCTAGCATGATGTCTCAACTGCTTGGTCACTTACACTTTTGTTTGTCAGCGGGCATTCGTGAACATTTTACAAGGGAACTCTTTTTCTCTTTTTATAAGTTCTTTAAAACAAGATTTGTGCCCAACCATAGTTTGAAGAGAAAACAACGCTAATTTTACCATCCCGATAGCTATTTCGCGGCCTCTCTTCAGGAGAAACACTGAAAGATGTTTCAAGATCCGAATGAGGGAACATTTACCGAAGTGGACTGAAGGTGGACATTGTCGTCCTCGCTCTAATAAGTCTCCGTCCAGCGCCATTTGTCGGCATGCCATATCCTGTGATAGCTTTTCAGGACGAACTTTTTCTTCTTATTTTTCTATTTTATGTGCTCCTCGGTCCCCTTTTCTTCTCCTAATTTTAGAATCTCTGTATATATCTCGTTACCGTCCTGACCTATGTATCCACAAAGACTTAAAACAAATCCTACGTTTGCCTTGGCTTTAGCTTTTTTCTTTTGTCCTGCATTCGTTACTTTCCATTGTCTTCGGCAAATTTATTGTGTTTGTAAATGCACTATTGAGATATCTCTGAAGTTTGTCCGAGTGCCATGTCCGCAGTCTATGCCAGTCTGATGAGCTGTATTGAACTTGTCTGTCCATTTTTATAAGTTCTCTTTTGTAAGTTCTGTGAAAGTTCAAAGTGTCTGGGTCACAGAATTAGATTGTTTAATCGCATCACTTTGCTAGAAGTGCAAACTGATTCAAACAGATGGCACATGCAGGAACTTAATAAGTGGGTAAAAAGAAATTTTTAATACCTTACAGAGATAGGAAAAATAGTCGTGCGTCGCTTGCGGATTGCTCTGAATTCCTTCAAAATGCTCCGATCGCCACGATTCTTTCAGATTTGAAGAATTCAGATCATTGCGCAAAAGGTTTCTCGATAATGTTGGGCCCTCCAATCATTTTAAAAAAGTTAACAGGCGCGTGAAAAAACGTTCACAAACTTCTCTGTAGAACTTGACATCGTCTGTGTCTCTTGGCTGTTTGATCCGGTTGATAAGAGTCACAGAAACTTCAGGCAATTTGGCGTGTTTAATGTTGAAGTGGCTGCTCATTGTTCGATTGCTATGGTATTTAGTCAGCAGATTGTGCCATTTCATTACCGTTACATGTTCCAATGCTTCCCTTCTAGTCAAACACAAGAAGAGACGACCTGTCTAATTCTGTGGTCTGGGTATTGAAATTGATTCATGTGTGGATTTCAACAGGTATTTCAGCTCTGTCTGTAAAACGTGTTGAGATTCGCAGAATATACTGTATATCAGACGATACCTTTCCGGAAAAGTTGTATGTAAGCTAATAAGTTCTTCTATTTTTTCGCAACTTGAAATCTTCTCTGTGGTCTTCCCAATCAGATTTTGCGCAAATTACAGAATGTTCAATGCTCTTGCTCGCCTTGTTTTACGGACTCGTCGACGTGACCATTACTTCTGCTTTGAAAGCACTTAAGTGCCTGCCAATCTCTCATCGATTGAGAAGCAAGCTAGACTGCTTGAGTTATAAGCCTTTCTATTTCAATTCACCTGTAATATGTGTCGTTTATACATGTATGTTACTTCTCGCTCTCTTCGCTCATCTAGAGACTCTTCATTTTTGAAAGTGCCTAAAGTTGACATGAAATTATCTGGTAGATGTTCATCAGCTCCGTTGCTGCACTTGTGTGGAATGGTCTTCCTCAGACAATTTGTGTTGCTCAGTCACTTTAAAACGCTTTGGAAGAATTCATGGTTCACTCAGTCAATTCTTTTAAACGCTTGTTAAAAGCTTTCCTTCTGTCAAATGCTTTCACGTGACTTTCAGTTTCTGTTGTTTGTTATTGTTAGCAGTGCTTCTCTGCGCTGTGAGACACTTGCAGTCCGGGTTGCATGTACAGTATATTGCGCTGTAGCCAATAGGTCGGGAGCTAGCGCGAACTTGTGCAGGGAACGAGGTAGTACATAAAACTTTCACATGGTATAGTACACCTCTAACCTACTGCAAAACTTCACGTCTGCCGGATCAGATCATTTGATTTTCAGAAATAAAGATGATAACAAAATCCTATGTATTTCGCAATGGTAAAATTGTGACAATTAAGGTGGTGATAGTCCGGGAGCTAGCGTGAAGTTGTGCAGGGAACGAGGTAGTACATAAAACTTTCACATGGTATAGTACACCTCTAACCTACTGCAAAACTTCACGTCTGCCGGATCAGATCATTTGATTTTCAGAAATAAAGATGATAACAAAATTCTATGTATTTCGCAATGGTAAAATTGTGACAATTAAGGTGGTGATAGTCCGGGAGCTAGCGTGAAGTTGTGCAGGGAACGAGTTAGTACATAAAACTTTCACATAGCATAGTACACCTCTAACCTACTGCAAAACTTCGCGTCTGCCGGATCAGATCATTTGCTTTTCAGAAATAAAGATGATAACAAAATTCTATGTATTTCGCAATGGTAAAACTGTGACACTTGAGTTGTTGACTCCATTTTTTCGAGTTTTTGCTCAAAAAATATACAAATTGGTATTTTGTTGAACTGGTTATTATAGAAATCATCTACAGATCATGATCTTTCAAATGATCTATAATTAAGTGACAGAGGATGAAGTAAAGTGTACAAACAGACACTACTTGTTAGAGTATATCAACAATTTTCCTGAAATTTCTATGTTGAAATTTGCAGTTACACCAACGAAAAGTGTCTGCTTTAAAATTCAAACGACACAGAGAGATTCACTTCGTTTTCTAGGTTTTCCAGGCGCTCTTCACCTTCAGAGAATTACTTCGCAGTTCCAACCGAAGTCGAAGTTGGATGTCATTCGGCAAATTCAAGCTTGCTGAGCACATTTCGCATGAGATTATAACCCCAATGTTGCAACTTGAATACTTTGCAACAAAATGTGTCAAATGTGCCAAAAATAATCGATTAATTTCATTTATGGAGTTATGCATGGAATAAAGTGTATAAGTTGTAATGAACATCTAAAGACAGTGCATCGCACGCCGGATAAACGGGAAGGTTTGGGAGAGGGATTCATCTCCCATATCATAGGAGTGCATTGTACATCATCCGTCTATCCACATAGTGACATAGAATATAACTGCGTGACTTGTCGTTCATCTAAAGAACATAAAACTGCCCTGATATTGTCAATTTTTCACAGTTAAAGGCTATTTTATGTAAGCAATACATTCAAGCGCTTGTGCAATTGTCATCTGCTGTCTGTTGTCTTCAAGTGAGGTGAATTGTCACCTCTCCCCTTTCTGTCATTTATTTCGTAGTATTTCTTCCTTCAAGCTTCTGATATGAGAAAGTCCGTTTCATAAAAAGTGGATCATCCTAAAATTTGACCAAATAAAACATAAGTATGATACAGAAAGCATTTTTCATGTTATTTCATGTCCCTAATATATTTAAATGTCCTTATACAGTCCGTTTCATAAAAAGAGGATCATCCTAAAATTTGACTAAATAAAAACATAAGTTATGATACAGAAAGCATTTTTTCATGTTATTTCATGTCCCCTAATATTATTCTAATATGTCCTCTTATATAATCTGATAAGCTTATGATACAGTAACGTCTTAAGAAGCTAATATTTTGTGGCCCCTACCCTTATTGTCAATGTCCATTACCAATTAGTCTGAGGGCATTGATTCGATGATATCGTTGATTTTTGAATCTGATCTAACTTTCTCCACTCTCTTTTTAACAGTGACGTAAGTTGTGATACGCCATCTGTAGGTAGCAGTGAACGACGAACGTTACGTTTTTGAATACTCCATACATTTTCTATGGGATTCAGATCAGGAGAACGAGCTGGCCAAGATAATGTCCTAAGCCCTAATTGAGACTTGCATAAGTTGACATTCTACTACTCCTGTGACACGTAGCATCTATCATCCATAAATAACCAAAGTCGATGGATTCACACAAGTTGATTTTGTCATCTTGGCCAATGTTCATTCGTAAAACATTCAACATTAGCGTTCAGATATTCATGGTATCCTTGCTGTTATAGTGAAGTTTTCAAGAGCGGCCCATTGGTCCAAAATGCCAGCCCAAAATCAGTAGCGTTAGAGTCGCACCACCTTCTGTACCCGGGGACGATGTAAATGTTCGGGAATTTCCTGGATCAGATTTTATATCTCAATCATTCAATCCTTCCAGACGGAACTGATGCCTCATCAGACCAGACAACCTAGATCATTGATTTCGCCAGTGACAAATGACTCATTGCACATTCTCGGAGGACGTTCTTTTTGTATTGTCTGATCTTGATTAATTCGATCTGGAGAGGGGCCTCTTAAGCTCTTGAAATTCGACTCTATAAGTCTTCTACGAATAGTAGGACCTTAAGAGAAATAGTTGAGAACTCTCGAGTAGGAGACTAGTGCAGCCCATCTCAGTAAAACTAGAGACTTGGATCAATTTTACTTCAAATATCAAAATTAGGGTGGGTCTATACGTTTGTGATGTTTTTGCGTGGACGGCCTAGAGCCCTCCTTTACGACAGAGTCGAAAATCATCATTATGCCATCGCCCTTGCACCATTTGTGTAAGGGACATTTAGTCGCTTGCTTTGTAGACTAGTTCTAGGCAAGGCCTGACACTTTGCCTTTTGTGAATGCGATCTCGTTATTGTTCATTTGTGCCTTGTATTGTTTTCAACCGGTAAGAGATAGATTTCTAGCTGAAAGCAATCAGGAGTGCTGCCAACACCACCGCAACGAAGTCAGGAAGCTATGAAACATGAAGTCCAGTTAATCACATGTAGCAGTTACATTATTGTTGATGAATAATGGTGCTATACTGGCTCTGATTGACCGATTTTCTTTATTTTTGTTTTGTTTGATAGCTTTTGGTTTGTAGAACAACATATTACATAACAAAGGAAACAAATGTAATTTTATAAGAGTGAGGTATGATTTTGTGTAACATTGTTAAATGAAGATCAAATTATCTAGGCTAGGATCGAGGCTAGGAAGGCTTGTCTTCTCTACTAAATCACCGAGTGAAGAGACAATCCTTATTTCACTATCACGGTTCATTCCCTCAACTATTACGAGCTTTGCATGCAGCAGTGTCTCTGTACTTTTGTTTGATGGAGAAAGTTGACATCAAGACAGTGACAGCTATGCACGAGAATAAATAATTTGCTTGTATTATGTTTCGGTTCTAGTTATAGGCCGGAGTCTGGAGTCCTATCGTTTGATGTGACTCCAACTCCGACTCCAGCAAAAATGATAGGACTCCGACTCCGCATCCCTGTGACGCAGTTGAATGACATGCTGATATGCTGTCTCGCTTCAGCATGAATGCTGGTAGGGTAAAGTCGGGTAATATCGACAGTTGAGCCACTTTTCCACAATGA
>CAJQUW010013397.1:0-12049 GCA_907163375.1 Prostheceraeus crozeri
TAGAATAGAATAGAATAGAATAGAATATGTTTATTTTGTCAAATGAAAATCAGAAATACAGAAATCAAAGTAAATACAAGTTAAATGTTGGGCCTCTTCGTCAAGTCTGTGAGACCATTATAGACTAGGGTTGACATAAACGTGAAAAAGTTCTGGTCGCGATTTTTGTTTTGCAAAAGGCAACAGAAAAACGCGGAAAAATCATATCGGCCTGGGAAACAATCGGAAAAAGAGGATTGACATTCATTTTGGCACTTTTCCAAAACTTTTTCTGAAACATATTGCGGCAGCAAATTAAGTGGAAGTTACTTATATCGTTCCTTATACATTACAAGGACACAAATTGAAACGACATATATTTTTCTGGCACGTCTGAACAAAATGAGCTTAATCACATTTTGGGCACTATACACTTGAAAATATCCCGAAATAAAGAGTAGTACTATATTGAAGCAATTGCCTGCCCGACAGGTGGTTTGAAAACTTAGCCACAGCTCAATCGTTGTGACTGAAGATGTCTCTCAGCACTCTGAGTAAATTACAGTCTTATAAGTCTAACGAGAGTCAAGAAATGCAAACAGAAACTTGAAATGGAGCACTCCATTTGAGATTGGAAACCCACAACATACACAAACAGCCCTACAAGAAAAAAAAAAAACCAAAAAACCCACCCCTGAATTATTTCATTCACGATGCTTGAACCGGAAGGGGAAACATAATTTACAAATTTCCAAAATATTTTCTCTTCTTAAAGAACACAAACAATGCTTACCAATGGGGTGGGGAGCATATATGTTTTTATTGAGGAGCGTTTGAGTTTCAATGAATTATTTTCATTTCTGAATGAACCAATTTATTTAAAGTTGAAAAATTTCCTCTATCTACAAACAAATGACAACTAATGACATTATACCTCCTCTACTACAATGACTTAACATGAACTTTAGCCAAACACAAGGATTCGTCGTCGCTTTTCCGATTTCGTCGGTTCTTCGTCGGCGGGGTTCATCCGTACGGTCGTTCGGCGGTCGTCCGTTCGGATCGGAATTCGGGTTTCGTCTTTTCGTCGGGTCGTTACGTCGTGATCGTTTCGTTCTTGTGGACTAAGACTATGTTGGACTTATTGACATATTTAACTCTGCCTTGACTGGACTTGTAATCTTACTGACCATGCCGACAGATCGCCTCGACATCGTTGCTTAAAAATTGGCACGTTCGCAAATTTCGACTGCATACAGGCACAAAAATGTCTTTTTATGTTTAGGATAAATGTCACAACGAGTACAACACGAACAAAAAAGGCCTAAGAGGGAACCTTGAGGAGCCCACTTTTTCTGGGAAGCATTGAGCTAAAGAGTCTAGAACCTTCACGTACTGGAATCGATCCTCAGAAACGAACACATCAAATCATCAACTGAACAAAGCCCAAGGGAAAGTTAAGATTGGAGCAATTTTGAAATCAGAATAGGGAAAACTAATGCTGTCAAAAGCCCTTAGAAAAAAGTCATATTGATAAGAAGACAGCCACAACCAGCTCATCAAGAAGACGGTCAACTTGTCATGAATGGCTATGCGAACAGGAAGGAAGTATTTGACATAGGTCGATAGGGCCAAATTGATATGCGGGTGAATTCTGATTGATGAAAACACGCATGTTTCCTGAGGATCAAAAAATTCCAATAGTTTGGCGGGAATGCTCAAAAGAGTTATCGGAGACGAAGTTCATCCAGCATGCGGATGGCATTTCGGTATGTTGGGTGTGACAGCACAGATTTTGAACGCTGATGGCACATGTCCCTCTCACTTATGATGCATTGATAAATGACATAATGGCTGACAAATGAAAGGAGCCGCTAGTTTGAAAATTTGTTGCGTGGATGCCATCTGAACCATTATTTTTGTGACTGACAACTTGTCGAGATAACAAAAAGACATCAATCGCCTCCACCAGTGGGCACCAACTGTTTTTCCCCCCCGTCCAACATGAAACCACAGGATCATCATTCCTGAGTACAAAAAGGCTACACAAAAAAGTTTCATTGAAGGCAATAGCATCTGTGACATTGTCTGGAAAATCTAACAACAAGGCACAGGGGATTCGTTGCATTCTTTCCTTTGAACATCACATAACGTTCACAAGCACCGGTTTTCGTCCTTTTGAGCGCTGTACCCATGTCCTACATTAGCATCGAACGATTTCTTTCTTTACACTTGCTCTTGTATTGAGATTGTATAAATGGGTAGTTCTTGTCGTCGAAATGCTTCCCATCTCTTACTGATTAAGTCTTTCAAAAAAGGCCGACATCCATCTTGACACGAGAAGCATGGTGACACTTTGCAAGGTATAGAAGATAGACACTTTACAAATACGAATAGAATTGCACACTTTTCTGTCAATGGATCATTTTCACGATATACTCATGGACAGAGACACACACACAATTGACGTAGGAATTTAGCTACAATGCTGCGTCACAGATCATACACTACATCGAAGATGATGAATCAGATCACGATCTGGCAGATATGGGCTCATGAACACCTGGCAGTGAGATCACGGCGCATGAAGCCAGTGGTGGACCATATCTGCATCAGGATAACACTGTTCCAAAGAGCGACTGACCATAAAACGTCCACGCGTGGCCATGTCCGCGAGTGGGTGAAAGCACTTTAAATCCACCAGATCATGGGATCTCTTTAGAAAATCACACTAAACGATGAAATCTCCACCAATTAAGATTTGCAAATCCGGTGACATTATTAACACTGATCCAAAGCATCAGAAAATTGAGTCAGATATTTGGATTCCTTGAAAAGGCCGGTACAATTTGGTGTATAATAATTGCAGCAAAGAAGATGTCAGAGTTGTTATTGTGAAATACGGGCAAAGATGGATTCAGAAATAAAATTCATTTACACATGAAAAGGAAAGGCGTGTCATCCGAATTGAGAACTTAATCCAAACAGCAACACCACCACCCCATTCGGCCAGTCCGTCACAAAACGCAAAGTTTGATAATTACTATTGCAAATTGTGCACTAGCATGGGAATCATTCCAACCAAGACTCAGTTATTATGACTATGTGAGGATGAAGAAGGTTCACTGAACGTCTGAGCTCATCAATCTTACCAGGAGTGGCTATTGAACGAGCCAAAGTCATCAAAAGAGTGGGAGCAGTGGGCAGTCAGGATTGAATTCGGTGAAACAATTTAGCCTCGTCGACTAACGACGTCTTTCTCCAGCTTCTTTGCGTCTATTGCACTCAAAACGAAGCAGCTTCTCCTCTTCTTGCTGCTGAGGATTTAAAAACAGTTAAATGAATAACACGACAAAAATTTCTTTTCACTCATCCTCCTGAGATTCGAGCTGACTTCAGTAAATCAATCCCTATCATCGATTTACTCACACAATAAACTTTTAAAGGCCTTGGTCTTGAGCCACGATTGCCCAAGCGAAAGCACCGCTTAGGATCTATACCCGAAATACCGATGGCAGAAAATCATTCAGAACAGTCATCAGAGTCAACAGTGGAATGTTGCCGATTATTGTGGGTTCGTTTCTGGAAGAAACCAAAAACAACCAAATCTTTCATTCTCATCTCTCGAGATCGAGCTCCTTAAAATGACGTCCGTTCTTTATCTCATATTTGTACAAGAAATTTCTTTTGACAATAAATTCATTTGTTTACAAGCTTTTTTTCAATATCCAGCAACTGAGTTCAATCTTGATTTCCATTAATGCTTCAGAGACCAAACGGCTTTTAATAGCCTGATGATCAACGCGTGGGCAGTAAAATCGGGTTTCCTTGTTTGATTCATCAATGGCAATTTCTCAATACAGTAAGTAGCTGAGACTTCGAAAATTTATTGATTTGGGATGCAGACATGCGCCGAACACTTGAGGAAGGCCCAATTTAACATCCAGCATCGAATTTTTCATCAGCCATACTATCAATCTTCCTTCACAAAAATATGCTGACAAAAAAGAATCGATCAATTTGAACCCAAGACCAAATTAAGAGTTTCAATCTGCAGACGAGATTAAGCCACAACCGACTAGACCACCACGGAGAGCCAAAAGCTTCCAGACTTCACCAAATCCGATAATGCAGAAACGCTGTGCAAGAGTGTCAACGTCACGCTTTTGCAAATGGCAGCACGCAGCACGGAATAACACTCACACCAGCGAAGGCAAATAGCACTGAGAGACTGTTTTCTGACGATAGCGCCGTAGGCACGAAGTAAATCCAAGAACTGATGCGGGAATATCACAGCGATGGATGTAAGGATCCGAACGATGTAAAAATTATGGTGTATGTTGCGGTATTATAATGTATATTGCGGTATCAATTTTTGATGAAATAAGTTGAGATTACATAAAGGATTCTTCCTATCAGTTTTAGAATTTGAAATTATCTGATTAGTATGTATTCATGTTTGATATTTGAAATTCAAATTTCAAATGTGATTTCATATTATTTTGTACTTTTTAGTTTTTCATCTATTCAGCAATTACTATTGAATTATTCAGCAATTATTCATCTATTCAGCATGCAATTTTCAGAATCATGTTGCTATTAGCCTCAATGTCCTCCATAATAGTTCACCGAATTGGGCTGTTTCTCACCTGTTAGAAGCAAATAATAAAAAGCCTGGTTTTAGTGCTATCTTGAGTTCAAAATAAAAAATTTTAATTGTTTGGCCTTGGCCTCAACTAATGCAATGATATAATCACAGAATCATTATCTCAATATTTCATAAACGACCTGACCAGTTACTTTTCCCATAAGTGTAATGAGTTTTTGCATAAGTTTTTCTTGTCATTTCCATTTCAAAATAGTGTGAAATCTGTAAAAGATGGCGTCCTATTGACCTTTGACCTCAACCTCACTCCATGTATGACCTTAAAAATATAGCACTGCCACATCGAATTATGTGTGGGCGAAGTTATTTGTTAAGGAACCATTTAGATTTATTAAAGGTTAGCCAGTAAAATAAGGCCTATCTGTCCATCGGCTAACAGCATTGAAATTTTTTCCAATGCTCGGCTTCGTATAGGGCTCCAAGACAGTGTGCTTTTAAAGCAATTATTTTCCATTTTAATAGAAATTTAACAGGCTTTGAGAATTGCCACCACATTTGATATGTTGCTGAGAAGCGAATCAGAATGCCTTTAAAAAATACTACATTGGAAAATGATAAAAGCAAGAACCCTAAAGAACAAGAGCGTGATGATACATGTTTTACAAGCTTTAGAAAAAATGGTTTCCTTAAATATCCTAATGGCTCCTAATAACTATTTCCTCACTGATCAATTGCACTAATGGTATTCAACTTTATAATCCTTTGTTTTCCATAAATGGAACACAGTTTTTGAGCCTGTAGAGATTGTTGATTGAACTAGGAAATGGCAAATTAAGATAGGGCCCTAAGTCGGGGGGCGGAGTTGTACATACCATGTCTATATACATGGATCGAACCTGCACATGTTAAATGCATGCAGCACGACGACCAGGTATTCCGCTTGCATTAATCATAATCATTCTATAATTAACTGCTAATCATGTCGTGCAAATTAACAATGAAAAAGCATTTCGTTGCATTTGACACTCTACTCTGCGTTCACTTAGTGCAGCTTTGTGACATTCTACTTCAGTACAGGGAAACAGAACGAATGACTCACACTACAACGTTTAAATTTTCAAAAAACACTGGAAAACTGATACAAAGTAACCTTTCAATATTTAGAAGGCACAATTTCAGAGTTATCCTTGTCTTGATGGAGCGACTGATGAGATAAAAAGGAGAGAGCTGAAGCAAATGCTCTGTCAATACATTCTGCTCTAGGCTATATTCTATACATTGATATAATCTGCATTTCCTCCCCTAACTTTTATTTTTTCATTTTTTTGTGTGTAATCTTAGTTCTTTTTTATTTTTTATAAATTAATTTTAATTTTTTCAATTTATTTTTATATTTGTTGCACTATTAACTATTTTCTCTTCCTTTTTGTTTATTTATTGCCTATTGTTCTTTTCTTTATTATATAATTTTATAATTTTTTTATGTTTATTTGACATTTATTTTTTGTTTTCTCATTTTTTTAATTTTTAACATAAATAAAATGTTGTTAGGCTAAGTGACGTGATAACAACTAGCCCTATCCCTAAAGTAATGCTTGTTAAGTGCAAACTATTTCCATTGCAATAATTTAATAAGATACCGCTGATTGCTTGTTTCTATGTGATTTGTTAGTAATTATCTCAAAATAATAGAATTTTTTTTGACCACACATAAAGACGCAACAAAACTATCAAGAAAAATTAAATAAGTCCGTGAAAATATCTGAAAACATTGACACTTCAAATTCACATATCGCATTCATATAATCCACGAGAATTAAAGCTTTAAGGTTGTGATCGAATTTTTGCTAGAAAGCCAAATGACAAAATCTGATATTAAACCTAGTCCTTGACCGACGGACAGTAATTTGGTAGTGATTCGAAATAATCATAGAATCTACGTATTACAAAAAAACCTGGAATGTGGCAACTGATTCGGGACAAAGGCTCATTATTGATCACATGCAGTAAGATTGTAGAGCAACATTCGCCGGCCCCTATTGAGTATCCTAAATAGCAACAAACAAACTTAAAAATCTCAGGCTTTCATTGGTGTGCCTTCCGATGAAGTTTATGATTTAAATACATAACACAAATTCCCAAAATATGCAATATAATTTGATATCAGTTGTACCTCATTGTTTAAAAATAAATAAAAGCGATAATGAAATTTTCAACGTTTCGCTCATATTCTATGAAAAATTTAATTTCTGATGCATTTTTGTATGAGAATTTCGAAAATCATGTTAAAAAAATAAAACGGTCAGCCCTTTCCGAGAAAATTACGAAAATTCCCAAACATTTTGTCAGCAGCAGTTTCCTATGTAATTTTACCCACTCTCTTTAAATATAAAATAAAATCACATGATTAGCCCTTTTCAAGAAAATGACAGAAATTCAAAATGGCGGACATGAAGCTGAAACTTCATTCTGGGGATAGATTAAAAAAAGTCTGAATTATCTCTTCAACATCTTTGTAGTTTGACACACTCTTTTCAATTATCGTTGTTGGAGTATCATGTGTCTAGCGCTTTTCGATAAATATGAAAAATTCAAAATGGCGGGCTTAAAACCGAAACAACAGTCTAGGGCTCGGCTGGTATGTATTATGCATCAACAACAAGTCTTGAAGGTCACAATAGGTCCTTAAAATGTCTTAGAAGTGTCATGTTTACTTGTGTACAAGCCAAAATATGCGAATCAATGATCTGCATCAGATTGTTGTTGTTGATGGCTTGTTGTCGATGCATAATACATATTCGCCGAGCCCCAGATTGCTTTTTCGACTTTCCGCCCGTCATTTTGAATTTTTCTTATTTCTCGGAAAGCGCTAGCCACATGATTTTCCTGCAATGATGACTGAAAAGAGCGTGTCAAACTGCATGGAAAGCTGTTGACGAAATAATTGAGACTTTTTTTTAATCTAGCCCCAGAGTGGAGTTTCAGTTTCAAGTCCGCCATTTTGAATTTCCGTCATTTTCTTGAAAAGGGCTAGTCGCATGATTTTCTGGCAATTATATTTGAACAGAGCGAGTCAAACTACATAGGAAGCTGCTTGCGAAATAGATGGGATTTTTTAATCCACTCTCAGTCTGCAGTTTCAGTTTTTCCGTCTGCCATTCTGAAATTTCGTAATTCTCTCAAGAAGGGCTAGTCGCATGATTTTTTCACAATTATATTTGAAGAGAGCGGGTAAAATTACATAGGAAACTGCTGAAAAAATGGTTGGGAATTTTTTTGAATCCACTCCCAGAATTCAGTTTCGGTTTCTCTGTCCGCCATTTTGAATTTTCGTAATTTTCTCGAAAAGGGCTCGTCGCATGATTTTTAAACCATGATTTTCGAAATGCTCATACAAAAATACATCAGAAACCGTCGAGAAATATAATTAGGAAATTTTCAAAATGAAACCCCCTCTCCTGGCACACCGTGCGGATAGCTTATTCATCTGATGACGTAAAAGTACTTTTGAAAGAGAGCAATGCTGAATCTTTGGTCATGAGGCCTTATATCGATTATCTAGTCAAGTGTATTAGAGCTGCTTAGACTTTACAGATGTACAAACAGAATGAATAAACAATGGCGGACTGTTGATTCCAGTAGACGGTTTTATTCGTTTACTTACATCTTGAAATCAGAAATCGAAATAGGCTCACTGATTAAACATTATCTTTAGGCGTTTTGTAATAGTGACGTCAAAACATGACGTAATCGACGCTCTTTAATTTCTTAGAAAGGCAACATCTTCAAACAGCTTTGATGATTGCATGCGATCTTAATGAGCTTTTACTTTCAGGTGCAATGCAGGTTCAGTAAATCAAATTGACGGTTGTGGTCAAAGTTGCCATCAAACAATAATCAAGACTAACACGGACTATAAGGCCGATAGAAATGTAATAAGATTCCAACATTTCATGAATTTTGAGAAATCGAGTGAAGTCTATGTGTAAGACGATCTGTCTTTTAAAGTGCATTTATAAATGTGTACTAAGACGTGTAGCTACAGCGTTCTAAAGTAAATGTTTCAATAATGAGACGTTCCTTTATTTGAGTAACAATAATTAAGCAGAGTTTAAAAATGTGAATTAAGTACCGAAGCACGGAGCTGCCGCGAATGAATTTGTCTATTCACCATTTGCATTCGCATATTCTATGGATTCTTGCGAATCCCAAAATAATGCTCATAATATTTTGGCTATTCCTCAAAATAATGTGACAAGCATATTGATTATCTTAAATTGATTTGTCAATTGCACAGCACTTTCTACATTACAATTGGAATATGTTTTGTAGAATGGTGATTGCCTCGATCACCTGTGTCTTATAAATATATTATAAGTAGGCGAATGAGAAATACTCGTAATTCAGCTAATTGCAGACTTCACGTTGGATCAGGTAAAGAGTATGCAAGAATTCATAAAAGTTACTCGGTGTTCTATATTTACTTGCCTAATTGTCGACTATGCAGAGTCTGGTGCTTCGGAGTAAATGCTTGTCTGATTCAAACTTTTCAGAATCGGAATTCGAAGCTACCATCGCAAAATGAATCAGATAATCACAATCAAATTACTGAAAATTTAGAAAGAAGGTAATTTAGCATTTCTCGTCTTTTTGTTTATTTTAGATTTGTCAGTTTGAAAATTTCTTGTATTCGAATAATTCTTCGGTCATTCACTAAGAGATGAACTTAAAACTACAGTCCGTCTCACCAAAATTACCCACCCAAGTCATTAAATACAACTTTCACTACCTGCCAGGCAAGGACTTTTAATATTTGAAGTCCTCAGTCCCGCAATGCCTAGAGAACATAGTGATCACAGATATCAGCCATGTATATTGATGGCCATTGTCAAAGTCACCCTTCTTCAAATTTAGTGAGAATGCGTTTTGTAGTTAAATTTCTTTATAGGCCTCATCAGAAATGCATTTAATTAAGAAGAATCCAGCAACATGGAATTGATTGGAGAGAAGTTCCTGTAGATGTGCAGCACATCATATTCGTGACAATATTCGTGCACTTGGGCTCACTGAAGTCTAATACATCGTTGCTGTGCTGTCAAAGCACTTGAAATGTCGTTGTGTTAAGTATGCGTCGCATACATATTCTGATGCATGGGCCTGCATCATAACCACGTCATGCCAACACATGATAGACATTCACGAACGAATTTGTCAAACATGGCATAGGAATTTCTTTATCAAAACTTGGATGCGCTTGACTAGTGCTGTGATTGAAACAAACGTAGATGTCATCATTTATACATTGCTGTGAAATAGTATAAGACATACCGTAGACCTTACTGAATTTGCACACTTATTAGGACAGGAGCTGCTGACAGACACTTTCTTCCTTTATTCGCGCACAAAGATTTTAATAGCATGGATTTGTAGATCTTGAATCACTGAATACAAATATCAAATTTTAAGTGTCACAGCCAGTCGCCTTCGGCTATAGGGAAGGTTAAAGGATTCCCATTGGAATGCAATGGTAAAATTCAAGAAATATCTATGGATTGTGAAACACCTGGCAATTTTCGTACATTTTTTTGTAGAAAATAATTTATTTATCAGAATCCCATGAAATTTGAAACATGATTGAGCTCAGAACATCAACCTCGATATAAAAGTTGAATTGAGTCACATGATTCAGTAGTTCCATGTTTGAGAACATGTGAATTGAGTCACATGTTTGAGAGCCTCCACAAAATGAGTTAATTTCATGTTTTGACTTAATTTTGGCGATTTTACTCATTTTGTAGAGGCTTTCAGACATCAAACAATGAGTCATGTGACTCAATTCAACTTTTATATCGAGGTTGATGTTCTGAGCTCAATCATGTTTCAAATTTCATGGCATTCTGATAAATAAATTATTTTCTGCAAAAAAATGTACGAAAATTGCCAAGTGTTTCACAATCGACAGATATTTCTTAAATTTTACCATTGCATTCCAATGGGAATCCTTTAACCTTCCCTATAGCCGAAGGCGACTGGCTGTGACACTTAAAATTTGATTTTTGCATTCAGCGCTTTACAATCTACAAATCCATGCTATCAAGCCGTTTGTGCGAGAATTAAGGAAGAAAGTGTCTGTCAGCAGCTCTCGGACTACATACAAAGCGAAGCAAAGCGGAAGTGGCTACAATGGCATGTTATATTTCATAAATCCTATTCATCAGATTAATGTTCTTTGAATATGTTCTTTGGTCTTGGAAGTAGTTCTTAATTCCGTGATCAAGAGAGCAATCAATCATAAAACAGTTGAATGCGTCTCTGGTCCTAATGTCGGAGCTCAGAGTGGTTCGTAAATAATTCTTTTTTGTTTGTCATGGTGTAAAAACATTCGTTAACATGCGGCAAGCAACTCAACAGACAGCCCGTGCAATTACAGATTTGAATGATTGTTGATAAATATTTGGCGGAAGTTCATAAAAAGCAACATTGAAGCAAAACCCTACATTTGTTTTACAAATAAATATGGATGAAACACGCATGCATTTTTGTTCTGTCATCACAGCCGCTACTAAACTATTCGCTCATGTTTGCCATCGATGATTGTTTTGGGATCGTTGATGAAATCTGCCTCTTCAAACCGTATTCTGGTTTTTCTGGCTGACGCAATGTGAACTGTATCAATGTTGGTACATCAATGCATTGGCCGAATGTTGCTCGCGCACCTTCATTATTTCTGTATGTCAGTATTTCTGTAATCACTATTCATTTTGAAAACCAACGGATTAAATTTGCAAGTAATGCAAAAAGACTTGCATATTGAATATGATCGCCGCAAACAGATGATTTTCATGGTTTCAGTACTTCACATGTTCAATAAAACATGTTGTCTAAGTGCATGTAGCAATTATGACTTCCATATTCTAAAATTGCAGACATATCTGTAAGAAATCACATGAAAAGAGAAATAAAGTCCAATTATAAAAGTAATTTATTTGTGTATGTCTATGACGTGGCAATTTTCGTGAGAATGGTAATTCAAATCACATCTACAGGTACTTCAGAATGTGTATTAGATGATAAGTGTGCGGAAACGTGTTTCTGATAGAGATCCTCGATTTTCTATGCACATTCACATGAGAGTATTTGCAAAAACGCTTCGCTTATTGATGGAAAAAATGAAAATCTGTGTCCTAACTTATACAAATCTTTATCAATTTGCACCCTACAGGTACCTAGGAAAGTTATCTACACGACAGGAGTGCACATGCGCGTTTTTGACCTAGCGGCTTGAACAGCCGCTTGAACTGCCGTTTTCACAAGACGGTAGTTGCAGAAAGTAACCGCTTATTCATGGTAAAACTCGCAGATCTGTGGCTTAACTTGTAGAAATCTGCATCCGTTTGCATCTGCAGGTAGCTACAAGTAGGCTATTGTTGAGCTAGTGAGAAATCTAACCGCTTGGAAAGGACA